>LPNX010924770.1:74757-118918 GCA_001517045.1 Pseudotsuga menziesii
AAAAACTCCTTTTCTTTCAGGAGTGAAGCTGGAGGAAGATGATTCTCCACCGATGGTAAACAACACTTTGTATAGACAGTTGATTGGATGTTTATTGTATTTGACACATACTCGACCTGATATTTGTTATGAAATTAGTGTTGCTTCTAGATTCATGGATCAGCCCCATGAGATCCATTGGAAAGCAGCCAAGAGGATCCTTAGCTTTGTTAAGGGAACAAGGACACATGGGATTTTCTATAAAGCCAATTCTGACCTTGAGTTAATTGGTTTTACTGATAGTGATTGGGCAGGTGATAGCACAGACAGGAATTCCACTTCAGGTTATGTGTTCATTCTTGCAGAAGGTCCAATCATCTGGTCAAGCAAGAAACACAGTGCCATTGCACTCTCATCTACAGAAGCTGAGTACAGAGGAGTTGTCAATGCAGCAACTCAGTGTTTATGGTTGCAGGGTTTAATTGGAGAGTGTGGTTTCGAACCTGAGTACTCAACTACTATCTACTGTGATAACCAGAGTACCATTCAAATCTGCAAAGATCCAGTTCAGAAGCAGAGAACCAGACACATTGAGATTCACATGCACTACATCAGAGAGCTTGTGCATGATGGCACCATTCATCTACTCTTCTGTTCATCTTCAGAACAAGTAGCTGATATCTTCACCAAAGCATTTTGTTGAGAAGACCTTCAGCAATCTCAAATCACTGCTGGGGATTGCTGATCATGCTATAAAGGCATGAGTGGAGACAAGATTCTACAATTTTGTTTTACAGTCCATGTTTAAGGGAGGATTTTCCCAAGTTGGTTTTGCATCTTTCCTTGGTTCATATGGACTTGCAATATGTAAAAGGGTGACTAAGCCTTGTTGCTAGGCTCTATATTTTTATTTATTACTCATAAAGTTAGGCTTAAGGGGGGGTGTTAGAATAATCAAACCCATAGTATTACCCACTTAGACATTAATGCATTTATTTTTGTCTTATTTTCCTAGTACATGAGTCCCACCATGTGCAAGTTGCTAATTGCCTATCCATAGAGGTCAAACTTGCCATTTTTGACTCATGTAGCACTTGGGAAGGCCTTAGGAATCAAATCTGCTTTATTCCTGGCCTCCTAGGTGCCCTTCTGCTTTTTCTGCTTTGTTGACTGCTTTTTCAGTTTTTAAAGCACATAAGGAAAGCAAGACTAGGTGAGGTGAACCTGTTTTATTCCCCTTTCATCCTCCACTCTTTCCTCCATGCAAAAGCATGTATGAGCTGCCATTTCACCACTCATTAGCTTGCCCATGTGCCCTTGCCAATTCGTGAGCCTCATGACAGATTTGGGATCAGCTTTTTACACCTATGGGGATTTGCCTATTTTGGGTAAGCCTGCTTTATGCTAGATTTGGATGCTTCCTCATGCATTTGATTTCTTCATGTATTATATTTATTCAGCAGCCTATGATATTATAGGGTTGGCTATTGTACACTGAGTTAATATAATTTTGTGTTACAGCTCCATTTTCAGTCTCCATTGTTGACAATTTTGCATGATCAATTGTAATTTGTTGTGAGTGAAATTAATCTATTGCTGGTCAGAATTTCTACAATGGGAACCTGTTATGAAACCAGTGAATGTTTTGAAACAAAAAACTTGGAACATGCAAATAATGAATCCTAAATTATTCTAGACTTTCTAGGTGACTACCTTATTCTTGTATTCCTCTTCGACCAGGAAAGAGTGCTGGGATCTCAAAATAGTGGGACTAAGCCCACCCATAGATCCTCAGGTCACTCTCCGAGTGCAAGGTCGGTCAACAGGGAGGATGCAAACGCCGTGATGCCCCTTGGGCCTACCACCCCCTCTACCTTCCAAGTCACCCATTTTTAGTGGTCTCAAGCAATAGCAAGTATAAGTTCCTATTACTATACAAGCTTGACTCTTCGTCTTATCCCAGAATACCCCGGAGGGTGATGATTGGGTAGAGGAGGAAGGGCTTCAACAACAGGTTAATTTCCAATTCTTTAAGTGAAAAAACTAAAAATTAAATTACAGTATTTTAACTAAGCCTTAAAATAGATTCATATGTATTAACAGCTAACCAAATCAACCTACAATTTACAAAAAATGTATATAGAAAGAAATAAGCTGCTGGAAAATGGTGGCTAGGCCACACTGACAGTCCAAATAGGAGCAAACAGGCAAGCCCAAAAATTTAAAATGCTCATACAAAGTAAAAAAAATGGGTCGCGCACTTATAGAGGACCTGTTTTACGGAGCAAATTGTGATCAAAATGTGAGGAATTACATCAAACAGTTGAAAACCCACTTCGAAAACATACCCTTTTACCCCTATGCATGGGCATATTCGTAAATGGATCAACTGTTTGGGCAGAAGATGAGATCGAACATAGGTGAATTTTCAAAAATTTGGTTCGGCCATTTTTGCATAGTTGAATGATTTGCAAATCAAAGAAAAACCAACAGTAATTGGTATTGTGGTCGAAACAATAACAAAAATGAAAGAAAAAGATCTATCAACCTAAACAAGCAAATATCTATCAAACTAAGTAAGCAGAATATCTAAAAAAAAAAAAACCAGGGATCCTGTGGGATCGACCTGGTATGGTCGCCAATCTATAGCCGGGCAAAGGCCCTAGCTACGTGCTGAAACACCTACCTTCCATCTATAGGATGGAAGGATAGAGCTTCTATGGGTGAAATAAAAACCTGCAACAAGTTGTTAATGGAGAACCTGTAGCACATTGTTAATGAAATGAACAAGAAAAAACCCTGCAATGAAAAAGTTAGCAAAAAAACAAGCTATAAGCAACTAGATTAAACAATAAGAAATTATTGACATCATTATACCTAAGCTCTTGCTAGAAGATGGGACACCATTCCCTAGATTAAGATGTTACCTCTCAATGGTATGGGGTTTTGGCTAATGGAGCAAATGGAGGAGAAGGGTGAATGGTTTGAGAGATGTGGGTCTCAAAGCACTCACACGGGCAGAGTAATGATAGGAAAAATGAGGAATGTTTTGAAAGTGACCCCACCCTTGTATTTATATCCTTTTCTATGTTTTTTAGGGTTTTAAGCCCTTGGTCAAGGATTTAGCCCCTTTCGGCCATTATTTAGCTCTTTTAGGGCTTTTAAGCTCCTTTTGGATGTTTTAGCCTCTTTAAGAGCTATTTTGGCTCTTTTTAGGGGTTTTTAAGCCCTTTTTATGTTTTTTGAGCCTTTACAAAGGTGTGGGGGTCAATGGAGAGGGTAAAATGGATGTCTTTGGGTGGCATAGGTCATGTAGAGCTAATCGGGGGATTTTTTGGGTTAACACCCCCTACCGCAAAAAGAAAAATAGGTTTATCCCACAAAGTTAGGAAATACGACCAAAATAGGAAAGAAGGACACCAAAATAGGGGAAGTACACATTAAAATAAAATATCACTTAAAAGTTACCATTGGTAAGTGGTAAAAATCTCCATGGTTTGGAAACCCCAAACCCTAAATATACTCCTATTTATATGATATGGGTCTCCTTTCAATCCATATCCAACTTGAGCATCGTGACTCTGTGGAAATTCCCTTTGAGTCATTAACCCTCTGTTATCACTCTTATTTCATTGTAGTTTAACTTTGACACCTTTATGAAAGAGTGTGGGAGACATCAGGCTACTTGAAACCAGGAGAGCTACACTCTACCTAGCTGCAAGGGCCCCCATTCTATGAGGTAGTCTCATTCCATGTAAAGGAAAATTATTTTAATAAAAAAGGAAAATATCCTTTAATATCCTCTATGTGTGTTAATGCATAAGGTTAATGCTAGTTGTTTATTGTTACTGTTACTATTTAATTTTTACAGTGCCCATTTGCATTTACATCTTTATCTTTTTCCTTTAGTTTTTATATCTGAGGCCACTCATATGCATTCTTAGATTAGTTTTTATTTACTTTTTTTTACTATCATTTATGATTGTTTATCTTTCCATTCACATATTTAAGACAATATTATACCAAGGCTTACTTAAGACTTAGTAGGTACCTTTTGATACTTGCTGGTGTGAATAACCCGACAACAGAACTGGTGACATACTAGGTTGTTCCCTACAGATCCCTAGTTGATTTGACCTTTTGGAAACTCTTCCTTTTGTTTGTTTTTTTGATATGCTAGTTCCACTTATTCTGAGTGTGTTGCATCTTTGCTAACCCCATATATGGATTTGGGTATGAAAAAATAGCCTCATCCAATCCTAACACCCTCTGCTCAACCTTTCTCTGAGTTGTTTTTTAATTTTTCTTTCAACCAAAATTGGAGCACTCCTTTATATTGTTTAAGTGCACCATAACTAGTTAAGCATGCCTTAGAGTGCTCGTATTCCCTCAATAAGAGTGTCACAATGCAAAAATTTCCTTTTTTATTTTGATTCTAGTTTTGCATAGTGTGCACACCACAACACTTCTTTTCCTCAAACAAAAGCGACTTGATATTGTCATACAGTCTTCTGAACTCTCCATTTTTCCCTTTTTCGTTTTCACTTTGACCATTTGATTTCTAAATTTGACTATCTTTAGTACCCTTTCTTTACTGATTACACCTTTATTTTTGTTGTGATTGCATGATTGTGTCATTTTTGCTGGAGTAGACTATTATTTTCTTACAATTGATTATTTGGATATCATAGTTTGTTTTCAGTTTCAAGTTTGCAAGTCAATGCAGTTTTTAGTGCTATAATTTTAAGTTATTTAGTGCTATTACTTTACGATTAGTCACATAACTTGTGCATCGAATCACTCCATAAAATCAAAGTGAGACTAAAATATACCTAATTGAACACATAGTTAACCCCACTTGGGGACAAAAAAAATATTGTAGTTAGGTAGGGAACTGGGATTAGGCATCCAAATAATCGCCCTTTGTTGTTTACACCTGACACATAGATATTGACTCTTAGGGAACCAAAATCCCTTAGTATATTTTGGCACAATTATGACCAATTTTTTTAAAGGTCTCTCCCTTAGTAGGGCAAGTCATGAGACTGGTTTTGGAAATCTAGGTGGAATGTCACTCTCCAAATAGTTCTGAAGGATGCCCACTCATAGTCCTCATTGCATTTCATGGCCACCATACCAAGGGTGTAGTGTCCCAAGGAATGAAGCGGTGGATTTACCTTGTCTGATGTGCCATGAACATGGTATCCTAGTTTCCATTCTTCTAGGGATTCTTTACCCTAGATCCCCCTCAATAGAGGGATATCCCTTAGCCACATTTTTATTTTAGGATTTATTGTCACTGTAGATTTTATCACCTTGAAGAGAATATGGTTTGTGAGGGATTCCATCTATTTAGCTAGGTGGTTGCATGCTCCCATACCCCATAGGTCAGTGAGTTTTTTTTTGTTTTTTGTTTGGAGGTAGTGTTTATTGTTGGCTTTTTGGCCATTTTTTCTACTTGCCTACTATGATGTGTAATCACGGCAGGTTTTTAGAGTTAGTTGTTGAAGTGAGTGTCTCTTTTGTTGAGAGATTTCCTTCTACACACTTGGTTGCAGTAGGAGTTTTGAGCAATTTTTAAATCCCCATTTCACTCTCACCCCTAACCACCATTGCTACTATGAGTTACTCTTGTAGGTTCGAGAGAAGTCACCTTAGTTCAATTCGTTGGACCATTTTCAACGCACCCCTAGTTGACATCATTCATTCTCTCCAAAACCATTTTTTGAGTGAATTTCATTTGAAACCGATCATTATCACTCAGATCCCTCACCCACACATAGCCCCATGGATTCTCATATCTCGTCATCCAGTGGCACTAACCCCGACCCCTTATTATGATGAATGGTTGGAGGTGGTTTCGGCAGTGGACCTTTACCCTCAAGGAATCAACCCATCAAAAACCCACCCTTAAGTAAACCATTCATAGGGAACCCACCTACAAGGACCCCACCTATTGGGAACTATTGACATGGGGTTTGGTTTTGGACATTTTTCTACCTGGTTTGTAAATTTTGGTGAAAGGATGCGACATAATGGTAAAAAGGATAGTCAGCTCTGACTTTTGAGGCAGAGATTAAGGAAAATCAACCATTTTTAAGAAGTCCAATAGAAAAGTTAGGTATTTTGTTGGGATTTGTGTCCACTTATGTAATGATTCGAGTAGTGGGAGCGGGACTTAAATTGGGCCATTAGAGCCTATAACTATGTAATAGGTTAGGATGATAGATATAGATATAGAGATAGAGAGAGAGCAGAATAAGTTGATGTATTACTATTTTGAGTCAAATTCTAAGTTGAGTTGAAATGTATGAGTCGATATGCAAGCTATGTGCAAAGATATATTGTGAATAATGATTGGGTAGATGTTTGTAGGCTGAATACACAAATAAGTATCATTCGAGCTATGAATCTTATGAATAAATGAGTGCTTTTGTGGTTTTCTCCCAGTTTGGGTTTCCATGTTAAATCTTGGTGTTATTTATGTGATGTGTTTTGTTCTTTCACGATTAAATGAATAGATGACTGATGTGTATGGATAACTAAGGGATAAGATGCCTTGTTGTTAGAAAACATGATAATGAATTTGATATGTGTCGTGAACATGGATGTATGTTTCTATAGCAACCTTTGATCTGTCAATATATGGTCTTTTAATGTCGTTTCTATTGAGGTGGATGTTAGCATAAATACCCTTCACTAATGTAGTATCCTGGTTGTTGAGTTCCATTAGGTGCTTTGGGTGATACCTCATCTACTCTATAGGTGTTTCTAGGAGACTTCGACTCCTCCTGAGCTAGTATCTTGGGGTTTGTTGGTACCATTCGGTAGGAAACTGGGTTAGTATTAGATTGTGCCAACAAATGGTTTTGTTGCTAGGACACAAGATAATTGTGAAGGGGACATGTTTTGGCACCTAAAGAAGCTTGAAAGTTTAGGACTGAGTAGATCAGAATGCAAGAGAATTTGTTAAGGAAAAATATAGATATCCATGACTGACACCAGGGGAATGGATTGTAAGGTATGTTTACTTTGGTATTCATGAGATATTTTTCAATTAATTTCCTATTGTATTATATGAGTTGTTGGAATGATTAGCGCTATAGAAGAAGAATTTCCAAGGAGGAGAACCTTATATCTAGACACCACAACTGACCAACAACTGAAAAGTGCCAACAATACAATATCATGGGTTGTTGACTTCTAGGTTGATAAAATATTGGAGGGATACATTAATGAGATCACTATGGATACTATCAAATCGTATAGAAAAGCAAAAAGGGAATTTTTCCAAGGAACAAGAGGTAGGTACATGAATTCTTGAAAGTTATGGACAATGATGTTGGTGTGTAAAAATGGGATCCTAAGGATGGAATCCGACGAGTAGAGTGATTTTGCATGGGAGAATGGGAGTTTATTAGAGGAAGATAGGGGAAGAATGTATGGAATAAGCTAATATGTTCCAAGGAGGAGTAAGCGATATCTATGAAGAGATTGGTCACTTGAGGAATGGAAAGAAGTTTCGGTCAAACAAGAGAAGGAGGACCACATCTAGGAGAGAGGGTTGCAGTGTGATTGGGCGAAAAAACTATGAATTAGTGCCACTAGTCGATGAAGAATATTGTGATGACAAAGAATATTATCGACTTGTTTTGGAAGAGGAAGATGATCCTCAACTACACTAGACCTAAGGCTGGGACATACCCATGATCCCACATGCATATCATGAAACTGAGGTAATGCCAAGAATTATTCACGCTCTTTTATGGATAATCAAATTCATAGTTAGCGTAGCGCTTTGAATAATAAGGTTCTGTATAGTACACCACCAAGTTCAAGTTTGTCGATTTCCAGGAGACCTAAGATGGCTAGGGATGATATGAAGTGGCCTATTTTTAATGGGACTGGGTTAGAGGATCCATGAGAAACATTGGTTCCTTTGTGAATCTGTACAAGTTTTTCAAAAAATACAAGATGAGGTTGTGAAGAGGGTCCATATGATTACTAATTTTAGAGGTCATACCCTAGATTAGTACATGAAATTTTCTACCATAAATGCAAAAAAGAAATTAGCTGAAATCAAGGCAGGGTTGACAAATGAATTCAAGAAACCTAAGTCAGAGTCGTAGTGTATTACAAAATTAAAAGAGATAAAGTAGTTATCGACTGAGTTGTTATGGTATTTTTATCGAATATTTAATACTTTAATGGCTACAGTAAGCTTCCAAGGAGTGGTTTATAGCCGCACTACTACAACATGTCCAAGTACTGTTAATGCAACATGAGATTGTGTCCCATACTCAGGCACTCGAACTCACCATGAAATTGGAATCTTTTCCAATTGGAGAAACTGGTAATGGTATGGTGCATATCCAGTCATAGTTATCCAGTCTATCATTTCATATTTAGGATATTAGGGAAAATTATCCAATAAGATGTATGGTGTACGCATTGCAAGTTAGAAGGTCATCATAAATATTTATTTCCAACTTTTATTGATTACCTTGCTTCTGGTGCTCCAAATTTGTTGAATACCCAAGAAATTGCATGGTTTCAAATATGTTAGACCAGAGGAGAACGATTCGAAGAATGTTTATATCTGCAGAAAATACTAAGTGCACCTACTAGCCTTTATTGCAAATTCTATCTATTTGTGGGACATAATGAAAATGATTGTAGGGAATATCAATTTATTCAAAAAAGACAGTTGATACATATTTAATGAATAATGATGATCAAATGCAATATGAAAGAACCAATGTACAGTACACTCAGTCGAGGGGTGGTGGCACATTGAGATCTGGTGGAAGAGGGGGTGGATTTGGTCGTGAAAGAGGTCATCTCATCTGTTATAATTGTGTCCAACAAGGAAAATATGCCTAGATAGTAGAAATCCTACTTCAACGTGTTCATATTGAAATGTGTTGGATAATACTATTGAAGATTGTCCACAAGTCATTGCTAAGTGGAAGGATAAAGAAAATATGAATCATAATCAATTACAGAATACTAAAGAAAATATGAATCATAATCAATTGAAGAGAAAAGAAACTATTGTACATTGTTGCCACAGTTTGCATATACTTGAGTCTGTGTCCCTTCAATCACCATTCACCTTTATGCTCTTTTTTGAAGGAAGTTGAATCATGAGTCGACCATTCCTTGGTTATCTTGACTTTGCATGTCAGCCATTCCCGATACTATTACTGGTTTGTGCACATCTTGTTCGAGTTCTTCCACATTATACAACATTGCTAAGTAACTCGTGTTGGTTTATGGGGGATGCCTTAATTCCCTCCTTCCATTGGATTCCATTCCATCGACTTCAGATCATTTATTTTGGAATAGGAGTCTAGAGTCATTTGAGTGCCTTGAGACTTATAGTCATCAGTGGTAGGTTCTCACACCATCAACAGTTTTGGGAATAAATCAATGTCTCTTGATCAATGGATTCTTCCAAGTGTTTGACCTCAAAACATCTATTCACACTTGTTAGATTGCACTCTGTACCTTGATTCCCGTTTTCATTATTGGTGGGTGATCTCCCATCTGTTAAAGGTATACATCAATGACCGGTAATGAGATGATGGACTACTATGTTTGATCTCGACACATCTATTTGAATAGTAGGAGATGTACTTGTAGTAGTTCATGTAGAATCCCTTCCACCTTGGTGGCATTCCATGTATGCTACCTCCTCGATCGTTCTAGTGTTCATGAGATTTCAGCTCTCGTGATTTGATTCCAGTGTATGTCAGATATCTTCATCCACTATGGAGATCTTGATCCATTGTATATCTTCAGCTATTATGGATATCTCAATCCATTGTATATCTTCATCCACTTTGGAGATTCTGATCTATTGTGTATCGTACATGGCGATGACCACACATGTCACAATTTGTATATCATGCCTATTCATGGCCATTGTACTCTTATGTATCCAAGACTGCTATATGTATTTACAGTCATATGCAGAGATTGATTATTGTATTGTACTAATGAGTGGCTAGTTCTTCCACCTGGGTCTTCATTACTCCAATTTTGGGATGGATTTTATAATGTATTTTGACCATCATGTTACCCCTTTGACCTCACACATTAGAGGGTATATGTTATAGCTGATTTTACCACACATGATTGATCACATATTTATGGCCTTCCTTGTCCCTCTATAGACTCTTTAGAACCCATGGACTTATATTATACTTTGATGTTCCAAGTTCATCCCTAAAAAACACATTTTTATTGTTGTACGCGACTTTTAAACCCATACTTGCATGTACACGTGAATTTTTATATCAAACCCATGTACATCGGGATGTGTGCGTAAGTCCAAATATTTTTGGAGTTTTCCTCATAGGAATCCGAAGATCCTGACTCTTGACCTTCCATATTCCTTGAGATTGCTTGGATTCTACCCTCCATTACCCCTTTGGAGTGCTATATAAGGAACCCCTTGGATACAATGAAGGGGAGAAATTGAAGAGCAAAGAAACTATAGTCCATTGTTGCCACAGTTTGCATATACTTGAGTCTGCATCCCTTTGTCCGTTTGGAGCACTTTGTGTTCTTCCCAAGCTTTACTTTTCTTGTGATATTTCTATAGAGAGATGGAGGATTGAGGTGGTGGAGGCCTAGGTGGAGGACTTGGTTTCTCTAGTTCGTAGATGTGCCGATAGAGGTTTTCACTATTTTAATCTCTAATTTTATTAATAGAAATATCTTTTCTTGTGTAATTATGTGCATTTGAATATGAATATTGAGTCCATGTGTTATATCCAAAAATAAATTTATTTTGATAGGATGAAGAATTCGAGTCATGTTATGAAAGATTTAAAGATGACTAAAAAATTGAGGGTCTCTGGTTTTGCTATATTTGAGAAAATTGGAAGTTTTAGCTTTCAGTGGCTTAGGAAAGGTTTTTAACAGCTCATTAGCCACCGAAAAGCTTTGTTTCAGCAGCTAACAGTTTAACGCAGGATCAGGGTTAACCACCAAAAGCTGGCCCAATCGATTATTTGGTAAAAGCACTTTCGATGGCTTAGGCAAGACTTTCAAACAACTCATTAGCCACCGAAAAGTGTTGGTTTCGGCAGTTTAGCGAACAGTTGAAGGAGGGCGTTAACCACTGAAAGCAGGTAAAAGTCATTGGGAAAAAAGTGGTTTCGATGGCTTAGGAAAAAGATATGATGGTTCATTATCCACTGAAAGGCCTTTCTTTTGGAGGTTAAAAGGAGATATCCAGAGAGACCACAATCCGTTGAAAGCCAAGTTTTATAGTGCCATTTGGAAATCAGTTTCGGTGGCTTAGGAGAATAGGTCAACATTTCATTAGCCACTGAAAGGCTTGTTTTCGGCAGCTAACAGAAAATTTCTTGGGGGCCCTTAACCACCGAAAAGGTTAAAAGAAGAAACAGTTAAAAACCTATCCAATCAAGGCTTGTCAGCACCACAACGATCATCAGAGGGCATGATAAACCACTGAAAAGATAGGAGACTACATCAAGGCACAAGTAAATGATTAAGGAGGTCGTTTCTTAGTTGATAAGGACCGATGTGATTGGAAACCCTACTTTTCCCTCCATCTGTCCTAAGAATTGCAGAAGATCTCCACTGGGTACCCAGGTTGCTTTAAACATGATTACTGGGTAGGGGGTCTTGAAAATATCCACCAAAGCCATCGTCCTCTCACCTAAGCATCACTCATGCAGTAAATAACCCTCATAATTAGTTCCCAATCCACCTTCAATTATAAGAATCCTCACCACCAAAAACCATCTTTGAGAGTCAGCCTGCTAAAAACGCTCTTCCATAGAACTTGAATTGATTTTTGCAGGTATTTAGGAGTACATTATGTAAATGAAGAAGGGAGGGCCTGCTCTTAGGCAAGAATTGGGGGACATCAGCTATCTAGATGCACATCCAGAAGTCTGCTAGTTCTTCAAAGATGCTGGCTGCTATAAGTTTTGTGAGAAAATTCAAGGTTCACACTAGCATGTGGCTGAGGCATTTTCTCTCTCTTTCAATGGCTCCAAGGCAATTATAGGTAAGGAATAATTTTTGATATATGAAACCCTAATTTCTAAAGTGTCTGGAATCCCTAGCACTGGGGAGAAGTGGTTTAAAACCACCATTACAAAGGATGTAGAGTTCAGATCTTATCTGAAGCCTGAACATAGAGGGGTGGTGTGGAAGAAAAGTGTTCCATCCTCCTGGCTAGAAGAGAGGTGGCAGCAATTACTGAAGGCTATTGTGGTCTACATAACTTGTGAAGGGAGATACAATAGGGCCATGATTTACCATTTCAAATTGATGAACCACTTCACAGGAAACATCCCACTGAATTTACCTTTCTACTTACATAGGAGCCGTGAAAAAATGGAACACCAGGTGAAGGCTCAACCAACCAAGATTGCTGGAAGATTGTCTCATCATGGTCTTATCCAAATCCTAATCCAAGAATTGCTGAAGAGGAGAAATATGGCATGGGCATATTTCTTGTTTTGGAATGGCTTTGAAACAGGCCTATAGCCAGAAGAAAAGGGTAAGTCTCCTTCAAAAAAAGTGTAGCACCCCAAGGAGTGGGAAAAGGAAGAGAAGGGCTATATCCCCAACAATAGCAAAACAACCTTCTTCCTCTTCTAAAGCCAAGCAGGTCAAAAGAAACTTGGATTTCAGTGAAAAGGGCCAGGAAGTCACAACACATAGTGGGAACATTTTGAACCTACCCTACTCAGATTCAGAAGAGGAAAGAGAGGAAGGTGCTGACCTGCCAGTGCAAGTTGTAGTAGATATTGAAGAACTCCCATCACCTACACCAAAAGAGCGAGATGAACTAGCAGAGAAGGATTCCTATAGAAATACCAAGACACAAAGGATAAATCAATTGCTGAGGCAAGCGTATGGGATGGAAATTTTAGAAAGAGAGATAAAGAAAAACAATGCTACATTGACCAAGAGGAATACTCTTACCAAGATATGAGAGAAAGGTATATCTTTCTAAAAATATTGAACAAAAGATACTTGAAGGACAACACAAGGCTGTATAGAATGATTAGGCTTCAGAGGCTGCAGATAAAGGATGCCAATCAAAATCCTAGCACTCACCTCACATTGGAAACCCTAGCTGAAGCTGAAGTAAGCCTTTAGCCTCTAGAATCAAGACAGGCTACTGCTAACCTTACTAACATAGAGAATGCTAAATAAAAAGATAAGAAAACAAACATGAAAGAATAATTTTGGAGGTGGCTTAAGAATTTTTGAAAAACAGGGCTTTCGGTGGCTTAGGCGGACGTTGAGGCAGTTCATTAGCCACCGAAAGCAGCGCTTTGGGCAGCGAACAGTTCTGATATTTTGGCCTCTTAACCATCGAAAGTAGAAAGAGGCATAGGATCAAATTTTGGCACAAAGGACCAGTTTTGGGCAAACATGAATAGCTCAGGGACGAAGTATAAAGATGAAGGGCACTGAAGAAAACATCAGGGGAGGTATGCTTCAATTTTGCAGTGACATAAAGTAAGAAAGGGTCACCAACACTAAACTGTCTGTTGACGGGCTGGATTGGCACAATAGTCAACTAAGAGACAACCCGATCCAAAAGTTTTCAAAGATGCTCTCAGGCGTTAGGTAGCTGTCTCTGACGGGATTAAGGTCCCATTACCTTCCCTAAATTACTCCCAGCTACAGGAAAAGACTTAAAAGAAAAAAATGAAGCTACTGTTTATTAACTAAACCTATAGTACACGTATGAATATGCAAAGAAAACTGTTACTGAGTTAGTTGATATACTACACGACTGATAACTGGAAATTAATCTAGTTAACCAATTAATTTATAAATACAAGAATAAATAGTTAATTAAATATTAACAAACTCAATCAATTACGTAAATGCATTATAAACATATGTACATTCATAACAAGATTGAAAGATAACCTAGCAAAGTATACATGTAAAATCTGATTCAATATGTTTTCTGTAAATTAAATAAAAACTACCATTAATATATCCTAAATATCCTATCCTGATCAGGAGCATGGAAATATTAACTCTGGAATCAACTTGCAAATAATGCTACTGTGCAGACAATCCTAGACACATCATAATAAATTCTGAGATTTAAACAAGACAACACAGTGAACAAGTATATCACATATATTATGATGATAACATCAGATTTATTACATGACATAAATTTGCAAATTAAACCAGCGTAAATCGGTAGTTAAACATAATGCTTCGGCAAATTTATTTAAAGAAATATAACAAAACATAAAGACTGTAAAAGGAAACAACAAGATCAAACGATATCATAAATACATTTCCATAGTATAAATACTGCAAATATATTTATAAATATCACCAGTCAAAAAGTGCTGCAACTGCTAACAAGAAATTGTCTTTAGCCACAGGAAATGATTAAAGTGATGTTGTCTGGTCCATTTTCCCAACCATCGACCCCATTACAGTAAAACATGTCTCCTTAAATACATTCAATCTCAAAAGAGATAGTTCTATAAAACCAGAAACTACATCATCATAATCTTAACCAATTTCGTTCACAACAGAAAAATGACAAATGAAATTGTCATTTTTCCATATATTGATACGATATCTCGAAATTGGACAGATTCAACCTATAGTGCAAAATCACAAAATGGAAAAGACACTAATAAACTAGTGACACCTTGGAAACAACGCATCCATAATTGAAAATGATTTCAACTGATCCATTCATCATTCTTCGTAGATCATCCTGAAAACGAGCGATCGCCAAAGTCCAGGAAAAGCGCATCAACCAAATCATCTGCAACACTACACAGTAAAAATTAACACAAACGTGAGAGTAAATAAACTAAATTACATAACCCATCAATCAATTCAAAACAATACCTGGAAAACAAAAATAACTTCATTATCACTTGCTGCTTTTATTTACAAACTTCAAACCTGAAATACTTTCTAAACATATGTACAATAGTGAGTATGCCCAAAACACTATGATTTAACAGGAGTATTGAACACCTGTATATTCACACCAGTCGCTGGATTCTGTGAATGCCCTTTAAACTGCATCAAAGTAACCTGAGCATTCAACTCATGCACTCTTTCCTCATTTTTATGATTCTCATGTTGCAGTTTCATAACTCTCCGAATTAACCTGTTCTTATGTTTCTTCAGATGCAGCATACGTTTATCAGCTGAATCGGATTTTTCCTTCAAACTTACATTCTTAGATTTCATAGCATCACTATGTGCTACTATCTCTGTTACTTCTTCCTCCATTCGGCGTATCTTATCCAATAAACAATTAACAAAGAGTGGGTGAACTGCTTCATCAATTCGATGAGGACGAGGTAAATTCATTTCAACAGATTTACCCTTAATTGGAAGATCTGTAACAGGGTTAATTTGAGGATTCTTCTCAGAGACATGAGGATTGTTCTCTGCATGGTGAATGATAGGCTCGTGATCCAAATCAGGGCCATCATTTTGGACAGGCATGCTCTCCTCATCATCTAACACGACCGTTTCAATATCTTTATTGTTGTTCACAGGAGACTCAATGACATTGACTTTGGATGCCACACTTCTAGTAAATTTTCCAGTAACCTTAACATTCGGCTTCTTGCTCATCTTTTTGTAGGGTTGGTTACTATGGTTCGACGTTACCGGGGATAAGTTCAGAGATTTCCTCCTTCGCTTGGAAAGCACAGGAGTACTAGGAATTTGAACAGGAGTGGGAGCGAGATCATCACGGACGCTGGGGTTTACACAGTCATTGGGGTTCAGCAAAGGCGTCGGTGCAGGTGAAGTTGAAACTTGACAAGGTTGCCGATGTCTTACACACTCTTCAGCACAATCGAATTAACAATGGAAGAATTCCATGAAGCCATTCTGTTTAAGAAAATCATCCCATGACTGATTTCGTTTAGACAACTCCCTCTCCATCAACATCCTAACAAGGCCATGATGAAAAAGACTCTGACCGATGTTCTTCGGCCCCTTCTTAATGGATGAAGACATATTGGTCATGCTCTGAACTAAATAATAGGGTAAATTAATAGGCAAGCCGAGAAAAAAAGTCATCAATCTGAGGTGATAGACATATGCAGAGGAAAGACGACCCTCGTAGGTCACATACCTGTGAATAACGTCTACAACCGGTCTCCATTCTTTCTTGAAATATTTCTGCGATACATCGGCTCGAAAGGACACATCCTGACAAGGGTTCTTCAACATCTGTCTCCACTCAATAGCTTTCATCTGCTTGGATTTAAACCAACATTCTCCTGCTAATGGTAGTCCCGTAGCTAAAGCAACTGAACGCTCATAGACTCTGAACTGAACGCTCATCGAAGCCACCCAACTGCTTGTACCTTGGCAAGGAGCTCAGGATTTTCATCAAGAAGTTTCATGTCATTGGGATCGACCCTGACAACCGGAGCCATGGCTATGAGCATGAATGCACGCAGTAGCACACAGAGGAAATACCACAGATAGCAACAAGACAGAAAGCTAGAGAGCGAGCATTCGGGATGCAAACCAAGGAGAAAACACAAACAATGAAACCCGATTCTTTCATAAACAAAATGTGACATGAGTGAATGCAGACAAGAACCCTATAAACTCGGCATGAGCAGAGGAATGATCACACAGAGAGGTAATCATATAATAGAAAGTGACAGTGAAGACTCTAGACTAAACTTGTTTTGCCATAATTTATCCGACGCAATCGACATACAATCACACCTTGAATGAATCACAGTTGTTCGACAAGCAGGAGGACACGATGCTGAGTTCGTACTACAATTAAATGTCGTTACAGAGTCATGTACTAGTGCAATGATACCATATCGATCTGCAATTAAGTGGATCAGATGGTGACACGAATCAAAACAACCATAGGGAATGGACCTTGGGCGTTAACATGTCGACCTTACTGTATAATGATCTCAACCTTCGAAAATGGCGAGCATACGACATGACATAAATCATCAAATTAACCCCAAAACTTACATGGAAGGATATAAGTCATGATATGGAGCATATTACAAAGGTCGAAACTAAACACTTATGGTAAGATCAAGTAAGATTTGAAGTTTAGAGGATGCATTTAGGATAAAGCACCCCTGCATAAAATATTTAGCCTTTGATGTTCTAGGACCTTGTCCAAGTTGCAATTAACAAATAAACCATACCGATTACTGAATATTCAAATAAGGCTTATAGTGAGAGGCATAAAAATCAAAGCTTTACCCCTTAAATTAAAAGGTAAACCCATTCAAAATAATGATTTCAATGTAGTGATTTTGTCAACTAACCATAGTTCACAAAGGTTATAAAAAACATGGAATTTCATCATTTCAGTAGCTTGTGGAATGTGATCGTTTCAATAGCTGCTAATTCTGTAGATTTGAAATAAGAAATTGAAATATTTCATCAAACAAATTTCATTTTGTTTGATGAAATTTGTTTTTTTTTAAGGTTGTTGAGTAGAAGCACAACAGATGGCGATTGACTGGGCGGAACAGTTATCTCTGTTTCCTTGACCTGAAACCCTTCGATCAAAGAAATTAGATCCCCCATGCATATCACTGTAAGAATCAAATTTTAGCATCTTGAACAGATTCAGAAATTTCATATTCCTAAAGCTTACCAGAAATTTTCATTTTAAATTATTTATTTGACAAGGATCAGGTTTCTCGCAAAAATTAGTCCAAATGAAGTAAAACAGTAGGTGAATTGGTTTTGAAGAATAAAGTCTCAATACCACAAGCATGGCCCTGCTGCCAGCAGGCATCCATAGCCTCGATAGGGTTGCTTCAAAGCTCAAAGAATGCCAGTATCCCATCTGCCAGTTATAGATAGACAATTCTGGTTAGGTTGAAATGTTACCATTTTTTTTTTTAATCATACCTGAAGGCCACAGCTCTGGCTTGGTAACCAGCTAGTAACCATGTCAGTCACCAATCTGCATTACAATAAATAAACCGGCTCGTGATGAGACCTTTTATCCCTTGGTGTTTTGTCCAAGGGCCATTGTCCCGGCTTGGTGACCGGAAGCGACAATGTTACTGAACACAAATCTATGATCCTGAACATACCGGCTCATTATGAGATCCTCTGTCCTTCATATTATGTCAAAAATTAATTGTTTTTGTATTCCAATCCAACCATGACCAGATTGTAGTTATATTTAATCTTGAATGAGATCGTCTTAGCAGATGGGGAGGCAAGTCTAACTCTCTTAACGAGAGGGGATGGCGTAAAAGACTTGAATAGATAACCTTGACAAATACTGCCTTAATCCTTCTGGAAAAATCTTTGCGGAGACCCATCTTATTAATTTATATTTCCATGACTTAAGAATATCTGGTAAAATCTAGAAAGATAAAAATCATTCACTGTACAAGACGTAAAACAACATGATAATATTAAGAATAGTAAGATCATGATGCATGATTTGTAATTCAACCTCAAGATTTGATGACAGGTTATTAGCCATAGACTAAATGGATTGATCACTCTCAAAAATTATGCAAATGACACAACAAATAGATGTGAGGGGACATTCAAAGCAAACAAATAAAATGAACACACTAAAAAAAATTTCGTAAACCGAGAAAAACACACACAATATGTACAGGATAATCCCTTAATTGGGATTAGCAGAAATACTTTTTGATGAGATGGCCATTTACTGGAAGGTTCTCAATGTCTCCCTCGAGCGTCTGCAACTTGAATGTGCTAGGACCAAGATTTTCTGTAATGATAAAAGGTCCCAGCCATAGGCATTGGAACTTGGTATGTTTTCCTCTATCTTCGTGCTCTTTGTCCCATTTTAGAACTAGATCACCTACTTCCAAATCCCTACTAGCTGATTTTCTGTGATCAAACCAGCGTTTAACTGTCTTCTGATGTTGGTCAAATTTCTTTCTGGCTAACTCTCTTTCCTCCTCTAGTTTAAGCAGAGTGTTAATCTGATGTTCCATGGTAGAACATACTGTTTCTTGCACTGACTGGGAGAGCTGCAGAGAGGGTAAAAATAGATGGGGAGGCAAGATAGCTTCTTTACCATATACCAGGAAAAAGGGAGAATTACCTATGGCAGCCTTGGGAGTGACTCTGTCAGCCCACAGATCATTTGATAAGGCGTTGTGCCAATTCCTATGATGATTAACCACTGTGCGTTTCAGAATTTTGATTAAATTTTTATTGGAAGATTCAGCTAATCCATTACCCTGAGGATAATAATTAGCTAAATAATTTAACTTTATACCCTTTTCCAATGCATATTCTGTTAATTTTACAGAAGATAAATAGGTTGCATTGTAAAAAATCAAAGATTCGGGAATGCCAAACCTGGTGACAATAAAAAAATCAAGGAACAATATCACCTGTTCTGAGTTAACCACTCGCAAGGGGATGGCTTCGACCCATATAGTGAAATAATCGGTGGATTTCAGGATGTATTTGTGCTGCTGTGAAGAAGCTGGTGTAATTGGAAAAACAATGTCCAAACCCCATTGTTGAAATGGAACTTCAACAATAACACGCTGAAGCGGTAACGTTTCTTTCTTAAGTCTTCCACCTGCTCTCTGACACTCTTGACATTTCCTAGCAAAGGCATATGCATCTTTGAACAGCGTGGGCTAGTAATATCCAGATTTGAGTACTTTATGTCCAGTGGTTTCTCCACCAAAGTGTCCCCCGGCTGGTCCTGCATGTAATTGAGACAACACACTATCAGCTTCATTTCTTTCTAAACATCGAAGGAGGACTCCTTCAAAATTATTTTTGAATAGAATGTTATCAATCAGCTGATAAGCTGCAGATCTTAATCTCAAAGCCCTTTTGCTACGTGAACCTAAGTGTTCATGAGCATTTCCATGCAATAAAAAGAACTTAATGTCGTGATACCAGGAATCAGAGGGGGCTGAGATTGGAAAAACTTCTCTTTCAAACAGAAACTGTTCATCGATAAAGTGTAGATCAGGTTCAGACATGTTTGAAGATCCGGTTACCAACTTACAAAGTCCCTGTCCTCTGACAATATTTAAAGGATTGATTTCCAGGTCATACTCCTGAAGTGCTGTAACCCAATGGGCTCGTTTTTCACCCAAGTCCTTTTGTACCAAAAGATTTCTGACCGCAGAATATGGCACAATAACCTTGGTATGAGACTTTAGCAGATAATGCCGAAAATGTTTTACTGACTTAAAAACAACAAATGCTTGTTTGTCTACTTCTGGATAATTGAGTTCTGCGCCGTTTAAATCGGAACTGGTAAAAGCAAAGGGAGCTTCATTGTTTTCCTGATTTTTCTACGTTAAAACAACTACATATGACGAATTAGAAGCAAAAGTGTACAAAATAAATGGTTTAGAGAAATCGGGGCTTGTTAATGTAGGAGCTTCAGCAATAGATTTTAATATATCATGAAAATATTGCTTTTCTTCAGTAGACCATTTGAAATCAGCATCTTTCTTAATTATTTTCTGAAGTGGTCTGACAATCTCAGTGAAACCACGAATGAACCTGGAGACAAAATTTATCTTCCCTAGAAATGACTGCATAGTTTTCTTTGAGTGAGGCATGGAAATCTGTGTTATAGCCTGGGTACGTTCAGGATCAATATTTATGCCTTGTTTTGAAACTACAAACCCCAATAATTTACCTTCTGTAACAACGAAGATAGATTTCATGGGATTCAGGGAGATCCCATATTTCCTGCAACGCTCAAAAACCATCCTAAGATGTGTTAGGTGATCAACTCTATTTTTTGAAAAGACAGTTATATTGTCAAGGTAAATGATGACAAATTGGACGATCAGGCCTCTGAACGCAATATCCATTTCCCTTTGAAATGTTGCTCCGACACTAATTAAACCAAATGGCATTTTCCTGTAAGCGTAAGTTCCCTAAGGGGTTCTGAAGGTTGTTTTAAAATGATCTATTTTGGATACTAACACTTGGTTGTATCCCAAAAATCCATCTAAAAGTGAGAACATTTCAGATCCAGAAACCTGTTGTAATATCTTTTCCATAGGGGGAACGTGATAATTGTCTTTTTCTGAAACCTTGTTTAGATTTCAGAAATCGACACACAACCTAATATTGCCACTTTTCTTTCTAACTGGGACGATATTTTCCACCCACTGCGTATGCCGCACTGGAAAAATTATCCTGGCAGCTAGGAGTTTGTTAAGTTCCTTCTTAACAGCCGGTTCTAGGCTAGGGTGCATTTTCCTCAACTTCTGCTGGAAAGGTTTAGCCTGTTGTTTCATGGGGATGACATGTTGCATTATGTTTGGATCAAATGTATTGAGATTGTCATATGTCCAAGAAAAAATGTCTTTTAACTCATTAAAGAGTCGTATGAAAGCTGTTTTTTCCTGGGGGGTACATGTACTGCCCAGATTGACACATTGAGTGTTGTGTTCGGTATCTAAATTTATGACTTCAGATCGCATGGTAGAGCTGTTGGTTTTACAGTTCCTTTCACCTTTAAATTTGTCTTTCAAATCATAGAATTTATCCAGTTTAATTACAGATCTAGGAAGAGTACTGACCTGATTAAGAGATTCTTCAATCGAACAAGGTTTATGAATTACCACAAAGTTGTACAGATCTTCATCATGAGTCATTTCATCGATGACTGCGTCTTCGAAAGTGTCCTTCATGGTCAAAAATTCGATTAACTACTCATCATGGTCAAAAACCCTCCAATTGACAACATTATCAGGTATGGAAGGTCTGAAAAGCAGTTCAACAGAGAAAGAATCAGCAAGCATCCCTTCAAATGGAATTAACCTTGAAGCAACATTTTCTAGGAGATCTGCTTCCTGATTCAAATAACGAGGGATAGAATTTATGTTAAAAGCTTCAAATGATAGTAATAAATTCCACACCTTTGTCTGGTAATTTCTTAGATGTCCAGCAATGCAATGTATAGTGTTACGTACCTGTCTAACGATAATTTCAGAAACTCCTAACACTACCAAAGCTTTAGCTCCTAGATCAATTGCCTTTTTCAGCCCTTGAATAAGGGCTTCATATTCAACAATATTATTGGTGCATTCAAATTCCAACCTGCAAGCAACAAAGTACCTTTTTCCCTGAGGATCTATTAACAGGAAACCAACTCGAGCTCCTTCCTTTGACTTAGACTCGTCAAAGTATAGAGACCAAAAGCCATCATTCAGGTCCAAATGTGCAGTGTTTTGAACTGGAATTTTGTCTGATACTTGTGTGAAATGAAAAACTTTGGACTGCTATTCTGGATCTTGGATTGATGATGTTTTAGCCTCAAGGTTTCCAAAAAAGGTATCAACCATGTAATTTTCCATTATAGTATCAGTGAATAACACTGGCTCGTTTGAGTCATCCAGTTCGGTAACAGTGTGCTTCATATAATGCTCTCGATCAATTCTGATTTTGTTTGGGTGACCATTATGAGGTATCCATAAATGTGACCAGTCCGTCGCAAAATATCCCTTCAATTTTTCAGACCTATCTCTGCTGAGGAATAAGCCATATGCCTCATGGATATCTGCAACAATTATGTCAATGATGAAATGAACTTGAGGATTTGAGGCTAATCTTATCAGCACTTCGTTCAACTTTCCTATTACCTTTACATTAGATCGGTCAAGTTGCACAATGCTTGTATCACATGGCATGGGGACTGCATTAAGTTTTTTTCATATCGGATATGGCATGACATTTTTAGAAGCCCTTGAGTCTATCATACAATTGTGTACTTTACGATTGCAGATTTCAAATGTAAGCAGAAAAGGAGGAGTTGAGGAATCTGATTTTTAACCTATGGACGAGGCATTGATTGGAGATTTTGTTGGGTTGTCTTTTGTACTAGCAGAACTGTTTTGAGTGGAGGAAGTTTTGCCATTTTTACTTAGCAAAACCCCTTGCATCATCTTATCTCGAATCACAGGCAATTTGAGGAGTTCATAGATAGAAATGTTGGCTTTGATTTTCTTCAAATCCTCAACCAAGTCATACTCTAAATCAAGATATTGTGTAGACTTAGTGTTGGAAGGTTGGTTTTTTGTTTTGACAGTTGAACTGTCATGTGTAGATGTTGTGGAAGGTTCCCCTGAGGACTGTTTTTTCTTGCTCCTAGTATTATATTGATGCTGATTGACATTCACAACAGCCACATCTTCATCATCAGTCAATTCTTTGGTATCCCAGAAGTGACTGATAACTTGAGGAGGTTTTTATTCAGTGTTATTATTTGTGCTTTGGGTATTTTCAGAATTCTGTCCTGAAGATTGGGTTTCACTTTCAGCTGACATTTCTAGGCCTGAGACTAATAATTTTAGGAAACTATTAATTTCATCCACGTTATTAGCCTCAGAGGGAGGGGTCTGTCTAGCAGCTGTATTTTGGAACAGTCTTCTAAAAGGCTATCTTGGTGGTTCTTTATTCGGAGTACTTTCAGAAGTACCTTTCTTCAAATCTATGATTTCGTTGGATAACTTCTTTATGACTCTTTGGAGGCTGTCTAAGTCTAAAGCATATTGACCCTTTTTCTCAGGATTTGTGGTTTTGGAAGGACTCTCAGTCTTTTTGCGAGAAGAAGATGCAGAATCAGTGTCTACCCTAGGGTTCGTCTTAATAGAAAACATGTCCTTCTCGACCTTAATGGCTTCATCAAAGGTCTCAGTGAGAGTGGGTTTGGCCACTCTCCTGACAAACATGGCCATTGACACGGGAAAGGCTGAAGTATAGAATTCAATAGTGACATCTTCAACAGGCCTTGAGATGGCGGGGATTCTATTCCTCAGAGTCAAGAAACGCTGGTTAAAATCTTTAACCTTCTCTTTAGTTTCCATACAGATCCAAGAAAATTATAAGACCAACACAGCTGGAGTCTTATCATCTCCTAACTTGTTCATGAAAGCCAACTCGAATTCATTCCAATTGGTAATAGAACCAGCGGTAAGTGAAAAATACCAAGTCGAGGATTTTTCCTCAAACGTGTAAGGGAAAAGTCGACAAACTACATCTTCGTGTTCAACATCCAAAAGCCGAATTGCTAGCATGAATTTTTTAACATGATCTTCTGCGGGCTCTTTCAGCTCGGGATTGAACTTGGGAAACAATTTCTCAGGATGCTTTGGCAAAGGATGTTGATCACCTGAACAGCAACTGCATCCTGAGCTAACCATGGCAAATTGGCATTGGGGTTCGGGTTTAAACCTGTCATGTTCCTTGGTGATGGAGGTGGTGAAGGTGGTGTTTGAAAAATGTGAGGAGGTGAATGTGGCGGTGATGGTGGTTGACCACACCCTCCTGTAGCAGGTGGTCCTGAAGAAGATGAAGGTTGATTGGTGCCTATTGCAGACTGTTGTAATTGACGGTCAGGGAAGACACCTAAAGGTTGATCCTGTTCTTCAGGTGCAGACTTAGTATCGTGAGTGCAGGGACGTCTGATCTGGGGAAGAGGAAATTCAGTGGGTTGGATCCCGGTGATATTTGAATAAGCTCTGGTTAAAATCCCACGGGATTCATTTATGGCCTGCTCGAACTGGTCAAGTTCTTCAGGTGGATGGGCAACACTAGAGTTGAACTGAAGAATGAGATTTCGAACAGTATCGTTCAATGGGGTCTCATCTAATTGCGATGACTGGAATGTCTGTGGTTGAGATGATGAATGCAATTGACATGATCTAGAAAGTGGTGTAAATTGAGGAGTAAAGGATTGATCAATTTTGTGATCAGGATTGTTTTCATCAGCCATTTGCTTAAGCAGGCCCTCCTTCTAGCGCCATTGTTGACGGGCCGGATTGGCACAATAGTCAACTAAGAGACAACCCGATCCAAAAGTTTTCAAAGATGCTCTCAGGCGTTAGGTAGCTGTCTTTGACGAGATTAAGGCCCTGTTAGCTTCCCTAAATTACTCCCAGCTACAGGAAAATACTTAAAAGAAAAAAATGAAGCTACTGTTTATTAACTAAACCTATAGTACACCTATGAATATGCAAAGAAAACTGTTACTGAGTTAGTTGATATACTACACGACTGATAACTGGAAATTAATCTAGTTAACCAATTAATTTATAAATACAAGAATAAATAGTTAATTAAATATTAACAAACTCAATCAATTACGTAAATGCATTATAAACATATGTACATTCATAACAAGATTGAAAGATAACCTAGCAAAGTATACATGTAAAATCTGATTCAATATGTTTTCTGTAAATTAAATAAAAACTACCATTAATATATCCTAAATATCCTATCCTGATCAGGAGCATGGAAATATTAACCCTGGAATCAACTTGCAAATAATGCTACTGTGCAGAAAATCCTGGATACATCAGAATAAATTCCGAGATTTAAACAAGACAACATTGTGAACAAGTATATCACATATATTATGATGATAACATCAGATTTATTACATGAAATAAATTTGCAAATTAAACCAGCATAAATCGACAGTTAAACATAATACTTCGGCAAATTTCTTTAAAGAAATATAACGAAACATAAATACTGTAAAAGGAAACAACAAGATCAAACAATATCATAAATACATTTCCATAGTATAAATACTGCAAATATATTTATAAATATCACCAGTCAAAAAGTGCTGCAACTGCTAACAAGAAATTGTCTTTAGCCACAGGAAATGATTAAAGTGATCTTGTCTGGCCCCTTTTCCCAACCATCGACCCCATTATAGTAAAACATGTCTCCTTAAATACATTCAATCTCAAAAGAGATAGTTCTATAAAACCGGAAACTACATCATCATAATCTTAACCAATTTCGTTCACAACAGAAAAATGACAAATGAAATTGTCATTTTTCCATATACGATACGATATCTCGAAATTGGACAGATTCAACCTATAGTGCAAAATCACAAAATGGCAAAGACACTAATAAACTAGTGACACCTAGGAAACATCGCATCCACAATTGAAAATGATTTCAACTGATCCGTTCATCATTCTCCGTAGATCATCCTGAAAACGAGCGATCGCCAAAATCCAGGAAAAGCGCATTAACCAAATCATCTGCAGCACTACACAGTAAAAATTAACACAAACGTGAGAGTAAATAAACTAAATTACATAACCCATCAATCAATTCAAAACAATACCTGGAAAACAAAAATAACTTCATTATCACTTGCTGCTTTTATTTACAAACTTCAAACCTGAAATACTTTCTAAACATATGTACAATAGTGAGTATGCCCAAAACACGATGATTTAACAGGAGTATTGAACACCTGTATATTCACACCAGTCGCTGGATTCTGTGAATGCCCTTTAAACTGCATCAAAGTAACCTGAGCATTCAACTCACACACTATTTCCTCATTTTTATGATTCTCATGTTGCAGTTTCATAACTCTCCGAATTAACCTGTTCTTATGTTTCTTCAGATGCAGCATATGTTTATCAGCTGAATCGGATTTTTCCTTCAAACTTACATTCTCAGCTTTCATAGCATCACTATGTGCTACTATCTCTGTTACTTCTTCCTCCATTCGGCGTATCTTATCCAATAAACAATTAAAAAAGAGTGGGTGAACTGCTTCATCAATTCGATGAGGACGAGGTAAATTCATTTCAATAGATTTACCCTTAATTGGAAGATCTGGAACATGGTTAATTTGAGGATTCTTCTCAGAGACATGAGGACTGTTCTCTGCATGGTGAATGATAGGCTCGTGATCCAAATCCGGGCCATCATTTTGGACATGCATGCTCTCCTCATCATCTAACACGACCGTTTCAATATCTTTATTGTTGTTCACAGGAGACTCAACGACATTGACTTTGGACGACATACTTCTAGTAAATCTGCCAGTAACCTTAACATTCGGTTTCTTGCTCATCTTTTTGCAGGGTTAGTCACTACGGTTAGGCGTTACCGGGGATAAGTTCAGATATTTCCTCCTTCGCTTGGAAAGTACAGGAGTACCAGGACTTTGAACAGGGGTGGGAGCTAGATCATCGCGGACGCTAGGGTTTACACAGTCATTGGGGTTCAGCAAAGGCGTCAGTGCAGGTGAAGTCGAAACTTGACAAGGTTGCTGATGTCTTACACACTCTTCAGCATAATCGAATTGATAATGGAAGAATGCCATGAAGCCATTCTATTCAAGAAAATCATCCCATGACTGATTTTGTTTAGACAACTCCCTCTCCATCAACATCCTAACAAGGCCATGATGAAAAAGACTCCGACCGATGTTCTTCTGCCCCTTCTTAATGGCCGAAGACATCTTGGTCATACTCTGAACTAAATAATAGGGTAAATTAATAAGCAAGCCGAGAAAAATAGTCATCAATCTGAGGTGATAGAAATATGCATAGGAAAGACGACCCTCGCAGGTCACATACCTGTGAATAATGTCTAAAACCAGTCGCCATTCTTTCTTGAAATATTTCCACTATACACCGGCTCGAAAGGACACATCCTGGCAAGGGTTCTTCAACATCTGTCTCCACTCAGTAGATTTCATCTGCTTGGATTTAAACCAACGTTCTCCTGCTAATGGCAGGCCCGTAGCTAAAGCAACTGAATGCTCATCGACTCTGAACTAGAGGTCGACCACCTCAACCCTAGCATCAACCAGCGACATAGCAAATAACCTAGTCACCTCAGGGTTTGAGTCTACAAACTTGCGGATAAATGGAAGCCACCCAGCTGCTTGTACCTTGGCAAGGAGCTCAGGATTTTCATTAAGAAGTTTCATGTCATTGGGATCGACCCTGACAACTGGAGCCATGGCTGCGAGCGTGAATGCACACAGTAGCGCACAGAGGAAATACCACGGATAGCAACAAGACAAAAAGCTAGAGAGCGAGCATTCAGGATGCAAACCAAGGAGAAAACACAAACAATGAAACCCAACTCTTTCATAAACAAAATGCGGCATGAGTGAACGTAGACAAGAACCCTGTAAACTCGGCATGAGCGGAGGAATGATCACACAGAGAGGTAATCAGATAATAGAAAGTGACGGCAAAGACTCCAGACTAAACTCATTTTGCCATAATTTATCCGACACAATCGGCATACAATCACACCTTGAATGAATCATAGGTGTTCGACAAGCAAGAGGACACGACACTGAGTTCGTACTGCAATTAAATGTCATTATAGAGTCATGTATGAGTGCAATGATACCATATCGATCTGCAATCAAGTGGATCAGATGGTGACATGAATCGAAACAACCATAGGGAATGGACCTTGGGCATTAACATGTCGACCTTACTGTATAATGATCTCAAACTTCGAAAATGGCGAGCATACGACACGACATAAATCATCAAATCAACCCCAAACCTTACATGGAAGGATATAAGTCATGATATGGAGCATATTACAAAGGTCGAAACTAAACACTTATGGTAAGATCAAGTAAGATTCGAAGTTTAGATAATGCACTTAGGATAAAGCACCCCTGCATAAAATATTTAGCCTTTGATGTTCTAGGACCTTGTCCAAGTTTCAATTAACAAATAAACCATACCGATTGCTGAATATTCAAATAAGGCTTATAGTGAGAGGCATAAAAATCAAATCTTTACCCCTTAAATTAAAAGGTAAACCCATTCAAAATAATGATTTCAATGTAGTGATTTTGTCAACTAACCATAGTTCACAAAGGTTATAAAAAACATGGAATTTCATCATTTCAGTAGCTTATGGAATGTGATCGTTTCAGTAGCTACCGATTCTGTAGATTTGAAATAAGAAATTCAAATATTTCATCAAACAAATTTCATTTTGTTTGATGAAATTTGTTTTTTTTAAGGCTGTTGAGTAGAAGCACAACACTGTCTAAGTAAAACAGTGACTTATCCAGTAGAGGACCAGTGGCAGTTATTCCCAGTACTCACTTTGGTTATTAGAAGGTTCAAATAGTGAACGAGTTCTACAGTTAGATAGACTAGTAGTTAAATTAGGGTTTTTGACCTAATTATGCAAAAAAATTATTTTGTCTATTTTTAGTAAATCAGATCCAATTTTTCAGGATATGAATATTTTTGTAAGGCTATAAATCCTAAGACTTATGTTATTGAAAGTGTTCAACTTCAGGGAATTGTAGACCATTACTATTGTCAAGCTTCTCATATTGCTCATGACCTAATATAAGCTCTTTTGCTATCATATGTTCAGCTTCCATTTCTTGTCTATTCTGTGCTTATGCTTGAATATGTTATTCAGGTTTATTCAGGTTAATTGATGTCTGACAGCTGTCATATTATTGCCATATTGATTATTTTAATTATAATTACTTTCCTTGTTATGATTAACCATTTATATATATCTGTTTTATGTATGAATCTGCCAGCATGATATGTTCTCCATCTCTGCACCATACTATCAAACCTATGAATAGTGGTAGTTAGAATCCTTATCCCTGATTGAGTTTCATGCATGTATTGAGAGTGTGAGGTCCTATAGGTCACGTGACTTGATCCACTTAGAAAACCATAAAAACATTTAAGTTACCAGGCATCCTCGAGCTGCAACTTAGAGGATTTTCTTGGAGTGATAACACCATGGATGTATTTAATTGCTTATACATTGTTGAATGTATATTCTAGAGTAGGTCTAACACATTATTATAGATCATTCTTGTCACATTTGATTTTTTTGAGAGAGAATTGCTAATGCAAGAATGAATTGGAAAGCTCAATGGGGATCTACTTCAACTGTCCGAAACACGGTACGATTCAGTATCCCTTAGTGTTAGATGTTTGGTTTCTCTTGCATATTGGAAAAGATTTATTTCTAGTGTCAAAATTGTCTATTGTGGTACACCCTAAGCCATAAGAATTTTCTCTCCATAACAATATCAATAGGAGAAAAAATACTGGGCATGCTCTTTGTATGAATCCTCATATTGGTGATTATGATATGAACTTCATTATCCTGGATCTCGGTTCTGAGGTAAAAATTCTTACTAAAAAAACATGGGAAAACATAAGTTAGTATGGTCTCCAGTCCATCTACGACTGGAAAATTAGTTGAAGGTATTGCCACTGGGTCGATTGCTCGAAGTTCCTGTCAATATAGAAGGGATTCAGACTTACACATATTTTAAGGTAATTGAAATAATGGATGATACTAATTTGTATCCTACTATTGTTGGGTATCGATTGGAAAATAGAGAACTGTACCATTATCGACTTCAAAAAGTGCATCTTTCCATTTCAAGACTTAGAAATTAATGAGAGTGATTGCACCAATAGATCCATTAGAAGGAAAAAGAAATGTCAAGCGAGTAAATGGTGAGTATGATATAACAACATAATTAGACAACATTTATAATATTTCACCTAAGATGGAAGACTACATCAATCCTATTGTGGATGGTATGTTGGGCTGGAAAAGTGTCAGTTCTTACTTTATAGATTCAGGATAGGCAATGGAAAACTGGTAGAACAGATTACATGAAGAATCAATGAGGAAATGTTCAAGGATTGCAAAGTCATTATGCTGGATTGGTATAGAGGTATGTGGCTTGCATACTTATGAAGGGTTCCCTAACCTAAATATTTTTTTTTAATCTAAATTTGAAATAAAGGTACCAAAAAAACATCGATTATTGGATCTAGACACTACTCTAAAAGCTACTCTAGCAAGGTGGTGGGTTGTTCATAAACAACATATTACAGTTTGGTCGCATTGTAGAAATTTGCTCGAAATTCGGTTCGATGAGGAAAATATTTATGTTGGAGAAAAATAAAATGGGATAACAAGTCATGTTGATCACATTAACACTTGTACGTCGACATGGATTAGGAGACCGAAACATGAATGGGTGCATCTGTTCATTCATATGTTATATATGATTCCAAGGAATTGGTACACATATCTATAAATATGACACACCATTTTAGACTGGGATCAACTTCCCAATAGTTTCAATCATACCTTTAGCTACGCCAACGAAAGTCCATCCATTGATGTAGCCTTACACATAATTAAGGCCAATATTTTTTGAGGAAATATCAGTACCTGTGTCGAGTCTACCACAATGGGATGCAACAATACATAATTTGATGGATTTCTACAATATTTCAAGAACATATAAAGAACTTGAAGATGATGATCCTCCCAGTGTTTAGATCCCAGAATCATAAGGAAGAATAGCACTAGAAGGACCAGGTACATCCTCATACCATTTTTTTATAGCCACTGAAAATAAAGAAGGTAAACATTGGTTCTCCTTAAAACCTGAGGTTTCTAAATATTGGTGACTACTAGGATGATGAAATTGTTAGGAAGATTACCAACTTGCTACACGAGTTCCAAGATCGGTTCCCAATGAAGTTTTCTGAAATGAAAGGAATTGTGGGTGACCTAGGAGAGATGAATATTCCTCTGAATCCCGATGCTAAACTAATTAAACTACAACCATATAGGTTGAATCTGCGTTATAAACAGAAGGTCAAAGTGGAGATAGAAAAAATGTTGGATGTCGAAATTAATGAACCAGTCGAGGAGTCTGAGTGGATTAGTCCTATGGTTGTACAATATAATAATACATTTTAAGTACGTATTTGTGCTGACCTCATAAAATTAAATGATGTTTGTCTACATGATCCATTCCCTACCACTTTTATAGATGAAGTGTTGGAGAGTGTCGATGGTCGGGAAGACTATTATTTTACTGATGGATTTTATGGATACCATAAGATACATATAGAAAAAGAAGATTAACAAAAGAATACACTTGTGATAGAATGGGGATGTTTTTTAGTACATGGTAATTCCCTTTGGAATGAAGAATAAAACTACTATATTTTCTATAATTGTTATTGTTGCATTTAAAGAATTTATACATAAATTCTTGGAAGTATATTTTTTTGACTCGACAGTTTATGGAATTATTAGAGATCGTATTAATAGCCTCTCTCTCATGCTTTAAAGATGCATATTCCTTTGAATCCCGATGCATATTTTGTGCACCCTTTGGCATATTGTTGGGCCATGCTGTATTTCATCCTGAAGAGATACCGAGGGACCCTACCAAGATTGCGATCATTATCGACCTACCTCCACCTACTTCGGTTAAGAAGTTATGAACTAAATTGGGGAATACTGGGTATTATCATAAATTTGTATACGGATATACTGAAATTATTTATCTAATGGAGAAGATACTTAAAAATGATGTAAAGTTCTAGTGGAATGAAGAATGTCAAAAGATCCTCGACATGTTAAAGGAGAATATGGTTCATGCCCCAATATTGGTTTTTCCAGATTGGAAGAAGGAGTTTCATGTTCATGCTGATGCGCCATTTGTCATGCTAGGAGCTTTGCTGGCTCAACCTGGTGAGGGGTCTATCAACCATCCCATTTATTTTTCTAGTTGGAAGCTTCCAATGATGGAGAAGAGTACTACCACTAAAAGGGAGGGACTCACCATGGTCTACACATTGCATAAATTTCATCATTACATGTTAGGAGGTCACTCTAAGATGTTTATTGACCATTACGTGCTTCAATACCTGGTCAATAAGTTAGGGTTGGTGGGGAATATATGTAGATGGATTTTCCTCTTCTAGGAGTTCAACTTCGATATTTTTGTTAAGGATGGAAGGCTTAATGCTGGACCGGAACATGTGTCAAGAATATAAAATGGGGAATAACCTAGTATCTTGGATGATAATTTTTCATATGCACAACTATTTTCTGTTAAGATTGCATATGAGTATTATGAACATATCATCATATTTTTATCAACAGAAGTGCCTCCAGAGGGATACAAGGAATAGGAGAAACAATTGGTTGTCAAGGCTGTATATTTTCAGTTGATAAATGGAGAATTATATAAAATGGGTCATGATGAAATACTATGATGTTGTGTTCTAGAATATACACAGCCCTTTATTCTCGACAAATCTCATGATGGTGTGGTAGGTGGTCGCTATAGTGAAAAAAGAAACTACCCAGAAGATATTACGGGCTAGCCTATGGTGGTTGATGTTGCATGAAAATTCAACTTAATACTATAAGAACTCTGGCATATGTCAAAGAACAGGGAAACCATATCGAGGGGATGAGATGTCATTGAAGCCATATATCTCTTTTCAAGTATTTGATAAACGGGTTGTCTATTGTTTGGAACCCATCAACCCACCTGGGAAATGAATAGGATCATGATATATCATTACACTGACATATTAATTGACGCATTGGGTTGAGGCTTTCCCTATCAAAGATTGCACTGCTACGACTATGACAAGGTTCTTGTTCAACAATGTTGTCACTAGGTTTGGCTGTCCAAATTTTCTAGTAAGTGATCAAGGTACAACTTTTGTTAATAATACAATTGAGGAACTTAATGCAGAATTTCATATTCAACATAGAAATACAACACCTTATCATCCTCAAGCGAATGGAGTTGTTGAAGCCTTTAATAAGATTTTAGAGAAAACCTAACTAAGGTATGTTATTTAAACTGGGATGATTGGGATATGAATATTCCAACAATACTAGGGGCCTATCATACTACATGTAAAAAGTTGACAGTGAACACACCTTTTAATTTTGTATATGGGAAAGAAGTTTTCATTCCAATTGAATATATTGTACCTAGACTGAGGATAAATACCTTTAGTGGAATGTATAATATTCGTGTAGTTGATGAGCAACTGTCACAATTGTTACAACTTGACGAAGACCATTTTATCACAGGATTTCATCAACAAGTGGAAAAGGATTGACATAAAGACTGGCATGATTGACATATAAAGAGAAAGCATTTAAAGTGGGGGGGTTTTAGTACTCTTATATGATAATAAGTTTTTGAAATATATAGGTAAGCTTCGAACTCATTGGATAAGTCCTTATGTGAAAAATTTCATTAATAAAGGTGGTGCAGTTCATTTACAAAAGATAAATGGAGAATTTATCGATGGCTTAGTAAATGGGAGTCAACTAAAACCCTATAGGGATATCCATAATTCTCTTGAATGAAGTTGTAAAAAAAATCATGAAGTATTATGTGTCAATGTATTTTTTGTTGAATTCATTTATGTCGAAGTTAGTTGTGTTGTAGTTGGTTGTGTTGAAGTTATCTATTCCAATACGAAGCGTGCGAGCCTATCAAGTCTGCAAAAAATGCACTTTAATGCTTGCTTCTATGGAAAAAATAATGGAAGCATCTGAAAGGAGTTATCATGAATATATTGAAAAGATTCAGGCTTGTGAATGGTTTGGCTGCCATCCTCGAAAAATCATTGCTGATATCTAGTTAATTAACTTCCCACGTGATCAGAAAACTTGCCTCATGCGCTCATGCATTCAAAAAGGGGCACGTTGGACTCTACTAGAGGTTATTGTGTTCATTTTGAAAATTGTCTCAGCTTCTTTAGCTGAAGTGTTTTAATTATTTCAAGAGAGGCCATCGAAATTAATGTCTCTAACACCAATACCACTCCCGTATCTATTGTGTACACTCTGTTTGGTATCCCTATTGCAGAGGAGCGGCCTGAGATCATGTCTATTTCCTTGCATGTCAACCCATAAAACAAGAAGAGAACATGGGGTCAAGTCGAGAGTAGGATGGAAGGAATGCATGACACCGAGGCATCTGGTTCTGTCTCTGCTACAATGTTACCTGACTATAAATCACCTCAGAAAGATGATGCATCAGATGTCACTATCAAGAAAAATCACAACTATACTTTTGTCAAGCTTGTTTTCAAGGTGTTCTAGTAATTGGAAAGATCTTTCTAAATTTGAATAGGTTATCATTTGTTGACCATGGCCTCTATACATTTAGGGAGCTTAAGGAAGATCAATATATGGATACTATGCAGGTTGGAAGGGGGGGTAAATTGAGTTCATCCCTATGTAGTGAATGCAGGGATTGTAGAGGTCTGGTATTTTGTCATTTCTACATATGCCCTATTTCAACCGAACCACTGAAGTAAATACAAGTGTAAAGTAGTTGTGAGTTTGTTTGCATGGTGGGTATCTATGGTTAGATAAAAAATTCCTAGTTGATGTATATATTATTGAGACCATTATGGGGTTTCCTGAATATGGTGGAAACCTAAAACCTTTAATTGATGGGAAAGATCATGACAAGAATTTAGTCTCAAGAATGAAGGAAAAGTATGGATTGGTGAGAGACAAGAGGGGATTCAACATAGCCTCTATTAATGATGAGAATGTTTGGTTCATGACGAAGGTAATCTTAGAATATTTATTGAGAAATATGTGACCTAACCAATGTATTTCAGTAGTAATTGTTGTGACAGAGCAATGTGTTGCAGAGGTCCATTTAAATTAGGACACATTTTGGTTGATTGAGTTGTTAGAAGATGCTCTCGACGCACAGGATAAAGGTAAACCATTACATACTTATAGTTATTGTTACTGAATATTTTGTTGCATGGTCATAACCACCACATTACCAAGGGATGGAAGCTAATGTCACTTGTTGAGGGGTTATATTTCAGAACCTATGATTTAGAAAATTGAAGCGGTGATAGATCGACAATAATGTCGAGTTATTTTTGCAAGTTGAGGAAATTAGACAACAAATGGTGAATATACCAAAGTTGGAAGTTGTGACAATGCAGTGCTATTGAAATATCATTGTATTTCATGTAGGTCCCATTATATCAGTCTTCAACTATGATGGGACCTTTAGAACCAATGGTTGATAGCTAAATTTAGGATAACTGAGGAAGAAATTGACAACATTGTAAGTGAATGTCCCGAAGAATGGAAGGACCCAGTAATTAATGATCGATTGTCTACTCAGGTGGATCTAATAAAATAAGGAACTCCAGGGACCCAACATGGTGGGATCCAAGAGGTATATAACCCTATATTTGACATCATGGTAGCGACCAGGAAACTAGCGCTACTTCGACGGATAAATAGATAAGAGAAAACTGGAAGGTTGTGGAGCATGGAAGAAAGGCCCGTAAGAAGAAAAAAGTTATTAAGGAGTTCAAACCTATGGGATTAAAGGACAATGAATGCAATTTCCTAACTAAAATAATAATTGAAGTAGAAGAGGAGACTTGAAATAAAGTGGACAACAAAAACATTGAGTTCTTCAAGGAATTTACCGAATCACTACAAGTGTTACGTAAGATAGTGAAAGAGGTTCAGACTATGGTCAGCAATCCATACTTGACATCATCAGAGGCTGGACTATTTGAATAGAGACCAAGTGAGGTGTCTCTGTTGAATAAGGCTCTAAAAGTACAAATTATCTTGAAGACATTGGATTTGGGCACCCCCGAGCTGAACAATATGGTACACGGTCTAGATTATGTTGATCTCAATATGTCTAATATGTCATTGTTCATTATGCATAATGTTTTGAATCAAGTGACATAAGAGATTAAGGCTAGAGTATATATGGTCTATGAAAAACTAAAACACTCGAAGACGAAGGTGACCAATCTTGAGGCTGAATCAGTTACTATTGCTAAGAAAAAGGAAAAGTTATGATAGGATAGGTAGTGAATTGAAAATATTATTGACACCACCTGTCGCGACATGCTAGAAATTATTACTGCTTCGGATATGACTGCAGAAGCTAAAGTGACTCAAATGGATGAAGTCATTGCTTACTTCTGATAGAAAATTGGGGAACTGGAAGAAAAGTTAGTTATGAGTACACCACCTGAAGTCATGGAGTGATGATAGACATAAGTAGAGGGGGATGTAAAATCCATTAAGGATGTTGAGGTATATTTCACCAAGGTATATGAGTATGTTTCCTAGGTATTGGGAGCCTTAGTAGATGATGTGGAGGTATAGGGAATCACATATAAATTTATTGCAGTAGAGCAGGGTATGGAGAAACTAAGGGGGTCACTGAATACATTCCCACCTCTAGTTTATTATGTAACTAGGGGAAACCTACCAACCTCTGAAAATCATGTTGGCTAAGAACTGAAGGAGATGATAGTTCCTATTCTATGTCAAGCTCATTAAAAAATGAAACATGTGTCTTTGAGCATAGTTTACTCTTGGTTTCAAGTGTGAAAAAATAAAACCAAACTTGAGCATAGTTTTATTCCTCTTCAATATTGTTAAAAAATGAAATGGGCTACCTCAAGCATAGTTATTTTCCATTTCAAGCTTGTGTAAAAATGAAACAGGTCGTCATGAGCAGAGTCCCCTTGTCGTGTCAAGTTCGTTAAAAAAAGAAACAGATTATTTTAACAAAATCAATACTTGAACCTTCATTTCATCTTCTTGTATCACTTAATCCTCTTTCTTCCTTTGTCTTTGGTGAACCTTTTCCTAGGAGTAACTCGGGATTTAGTTGGGTGAAAAAAAGAGCAAGAAGTTGAAATGAAGCTTGAGGGGCATGCACTCCAACCTATTTACATTATGTTGAAATTAATCTACTTGACAGATATACTGGGGGGAAGTACCAACCACTGGACATCATGTTGGGAAATACCCGTCAATGGGACTCATTTGGAGCATACTTTTTTATTTATTTTTGAGCTCTCTAAACCATGAAATGACATATTGAGCAGAGTTCCTATTCGGTTTCAATATTGTTAAAAAATGAAGCAGATTCCTTGAGCATTCTTTCAACTGATCTTCGAGCTCGTTAAAAATAGTAAGATGGTGTTGAGCTTTATTTTAATTTTTCGTGCTCTGGTTAAAATGTGAAAAGTGGTTTTGAGCTTAGTTTATTTATTTTTTATGCTCTGAATTCAAACATGAAAAAGGTTTTGAGCACCTTTTATACCCTTGTTGTGCTCGTTAAAAATTCAGTCAAAATGTATCGAGTGTGCTTTTATCGCTTTTCAGACTCGTTAAAATGGACGACGAAAAAGGAAACCTCCATGGAGTCATATTTAATCTCTTTTTAGGATCCCTAAACACAAAAATATTTCCAAGTGAAATTGATTATTTCATGCTTGTAAAGGTATTTGGAAGGTTGTTTATTTGGTGACAGTTTACCCCTTTTCCTTACTGGTTAGACTCATTTACGAAAAAGGTATACTCTAGTTCATTGTGACTAAAAGAGTTCTTCTAGGTATCGGTTTGTAATTTTTTGAACCTCGAGGAATAAATCTATGAAAAATTCCATTTTGGAGTCTTCTTAGTCAGTTAATACTCTCTAAATATCAAATGAAGGCTGAGTTTACCTTCTGCGTACTCGTAAAATTAAGCGTTGAAGGACCCTTTTTTGGGAATGAACCCCTCCTTTCTCATGTTCGTAAAAAATATGAGGATGGACCCATAAATTTATGAGATATATCGAGTGTTTGTTACCCTTTTCAATATTATTAAAAATAAAGAGCTACTCATCATGATGGGGAAATTAAGGGAATGAGGAATATAATTCATTTGTGTTAATGGTATCTTAGTCCACCATTGAAAATGGCACATGTATTAATTTTCATACAAACATTTGGGTATTCATCTTTTCATTGATTCGACCCACTTTCATGAGTCATTTAACTCCTTTGAGCCAATTCAAAGAATGCATCATCCTGTCTTTGCATTATGTCTGGTCTCTTCCTCAATCGAGTCAATGCTACCAAGTCACTTGTTGTATCATTCAATGTTCAAACATAGTATTTACCACAATATACCTATGAAATTACTTTAACTTAATTCAATTCAATCATATCTAAGTCAATCCTATGGTTGTTCCATAATCATGATCACTTCAAAATCACTTTTGTTCCAAGTTTCATGTCGATGACGGGGTAAACATCACGACCCTCCTTCGACGAATATATTCTTGTTGACACCAACACATCATCTAGGAATTAGTCTTAGAATCTAGTCAAGTAACTTGAATCCTGCATGCCTCAATGGTAGTTTCCTCGCTTTCAACAGTAGGCTTTCAACATTGGCCTCTGATTTGGAATATTTCACCGAGTGTTCAACTTCAAGTCCTCTATTCACATTCAGAGGAATGCACTAGATTACCTTGGGAATCATTAACATTAATGGTGATTTTCCTTGCACTTGTTAACGATATACATCAATGGCCGGTAATCAAGTGGTTTCTACCATGTTTGACATCAGGGCATCTATTCACATGGATAGAATCATACTATTTGGGATTGGAATGAAGACCCTGAATGGTTAGGTATTCACTTGAATATGTTCCTATATTCATATTGTTAGGATTATTAATCCTCCCTTGTCCAAATTTGGTCATATGTCTAAATCGGGAGTCATGTCTAAATCAGGAGTCCATCCAGTCTATTTATAGTCATTAACACCATTGAGTCCACTTGACCTAATTGGGGCACATGTTTCAGTTACTAAAGTGTGGGGAACACTAATTGAGGCTCATTGCCACTAATTGCACTTGATTGCATCAGTTTAGGAGCCTCCTAGACCAATCCCTACAATTTAGGAAGCCACTGGGAGTGCCAAAACCAACCAAGGTCAGTTCACTTTAGTTAATGACTAGTCAAGCTAAGTTAGGAGTCAGTTACATTCAGTTCTAGTCCTCTACATTCAGTTAGCACTAGGTTTACTTGAATGAACACACGTGGGGCACATTTCTCACCTACCACTGTTAGTTAACCTTAGTCAACACTGAATGTAACACTTGAGTTATGTTTTAGAGCTCCGATGAACTCCGGTTATGGTTTAGACAAGGTCAGTTAGTTATTGAGTCCTCCGATAGTGATTTATACAAGGTCTTGGTTACCTACAGTCAAGTAGAGTCTAATCAATTCGAACTTCCTCATGTGGATTCGAATTTCTTGTGGCTATTAAATCCATTGTACTTCATTGTAATTATCTATCTAATTACTGTTTGATTAATGAAAAGCATTCACAGCTGCAAGCCATTTTTGCATTGTTTCATTCTTCAATAACTGAGTAAATTGTGTGATCTATCATGTGAGTTGTGTGTTTTTCCATAGATCTATGTGCTCAATTTAATATGGTATTAGAGCCTCGGCGGACAAGGCACTTCTCCTCCTTAGATCTCCTACTGGATCATTTTTTTTGTTTTGCAGGTACAACTTCGAAATGATTTCATCTCTGATGAGACAAGGTCTCTGTTGGGTGTCTATTGAACTCGGTAAAGAGTGTTTTAGTAAGATTAATTGGTTGAATAAAAGTGACGGAGATTTTGGAACAATAGCAAAAGGTCTTTCTCCTAGCTTGCGCTACCTCATTAGATCTATTGAAGACCCGAAGGAACTCTGGACAAGATTGGACAGAACCTTTGGAATGATTTATGAGGATCATAATATCACTTTAGAGAGCACATATAGCACCATAAGAATCCTTGATCCAAAAATATCGGCCTCCACTCTCTCGGCTTCCCAACCAACCCACCCCTAATAACCCGCAAGGAAAACCAAATAAAAAAAGAGCAAGGAATCATGGAAACAATCAAACCCAAGAGGAGAAGACCACCTCCTAAACCCCCAGGTAATAATGGTGGTAATCCTAAAATCCAAAACCATTATCATCCACCAAGTAGAAAGAACATGTAGTTGCGAACTAATCACCCTTTTCCCTTCTACAATGTTTATAGACAAAACACTCACCATTTCACCCACTTAGCTAGATCTCAGCAGCTTTCGGATGAGGCTAATCACCGTGATACTAATGTTGTCCCTCAAGAAAAAACTCCTACACATCAATCGAACCTGCCTCCCATGGTGCTACAAAACCTGTTTCTAACAAAAGGTGTGGTCACAACACAACTGATGGAATAGTATGTAGTATATTCAAGTGATCAACCCCATAACTAGGGAATTTGACATTTATTTACATTATCTTTCGATGTCAACATACAAATTTAGTGAACCGAGACCTCTTCCACTAGCAAGTCTAAGGAATGCACCATCGTTTACCCATCCTTGTCGCTACCCTGACCCCTTTCAAATGCAAACCCTAAGGCTCCAAATATTTCTTTACACTTATTTACGACCAAAGCTAATGCCGAGGACACACCCAATTATAGCATTGTAGAAGACTGGGCCAAGTCCCTAGCCACTATGTCTAATTTGGAAGTCCTTAAGAACCGTCCTATACAACATAAATCCCTTTTATCCATGTTGGGCACCATCGACCCCACCAATGCGTGTTTTATGACTTTTTATCTCGACAAAACTGAGCTATATATGTTGTCTTCAATTTCTTTCCAAATTCATGTCACTATTTGGAACTTAGTCATCCATCGGTTCATCATTGATGAGGATGCATCCACATGCATTATGCCCACCTTTATTTAGAAGAATCATGAGACACCTAAGTTAGAGCCATCCTCGACTTCTTTGTGTACTTACGATGGGCATGCTTCCCCACATCAAGGACTTCTCCCAAACATACTAGTCGAGTTGACTGGAAAGACTGTCCTGATAGATATTGAAGTGGTCAATGCTCAGCTTGATTATAACCTCCTCCTAGGGTGTAGTTACATTTATACTATGAAAGTTGTTGCATCTATAGTTTTTTATACCATGTTGTTTCCTCATGAAGGAAAGGTAATCAAAACCAACCAACTAACGTACTATGACCCTAAGGGGCCTGCTACCCCAGAGAACGTCTTCCCTGTTGTGGATAAAATATTCCTATATCTTGAGGTGGACCATAATAAACATGATGACACTTGAAATCACATCCATTCTCAAATACTCTATATAAATTAAATAAGCTAACAACTAAGGGAGAGAATCCATACCTTGACCGAATGTTCAAAGAAGACCATTGTTGAACCCACGATCAAATGCTTGTTCCCTGCAATTTCCCCTCAACAAAATATATATATCCAAGAATATAAAATATATTAAATGTCAGAATTCAAGCTAGTATATTCCATTTAAACATGTAGAAAGAAACTATACCCATCAATACAAATATAAACAATTGCACATGAAATTTGGACAAGAAATGGATAGTTCTATTAATGTAAAAATAGAGATATAATGTGGCAACCTTTGTTAGTACCTCATTGTATTCGAGACCAAGTTCCTCCATCTGGGCCTCCACCACTTCAATAATCGATAACAAGAAAATATCACAAAGGAAATGGAGATATTGGGAGATGAACATAAAGAGTTCTATTAATGGAGATAAAGGGATGCAGACTCGCGAATATGGAAATAGGGAAAAAATTTACTATAATTTCCTTACTCTTAAAGTTTCTCCTCCTCCATTTTTTCACAATTGCTCAATATATATCCCTCAAATTTTTAGAATAATCAACCCATAGTTTACCCACTTAGACATTAATTCATTTATTTTTGTCTTATTTGCCTAGTTCATGAGTCCCACCTTGTGCAAGTTGCTAATTGCCTATCCATAGAGGTCAAACTTTCCATCTTTGACTCATGTAGCGCTTGGGAAAGCCTTAGGAATCAAATCTGCTTTATTCCTGGCCTCCTAGGTGGCCTTCTGCTTTTTCTGCTTTATTTCTTGCTTTTTCAGTGTTTTAAGGCACATAGGAAAGCAAGACTAGGTGAGGTGAACTAGTTTTTTGTCCTATTCATCCTCCACTCTTTTCTCCATGCAAAAGAATGTATGAGCTGAAATTCCACTACTCTTTAGCTTTCCCATGTGCCCTTGCCAATTCGTGAGCTCCATGACATATTTGGGATCAGCTTTTTACACCTATGGGGGATTTGCCTATTTTGAGTAATCCTGCTTTATGCTAGTTTTGGATGCCTCCTTATGCATTCGACCTCTTGATGTATTCTATATATTCAGAAACCTATGTTATTACAGGGTTGGCTATTGTACACTCAGTTAATATAATTTTGTGTTACAGCTCCATATTCAGTCTCCATTGTTAGCAATTTTGCATGATCAATTGATAATTGTTGTGGGTAAAATTAATCTACTGCTGGTATGAATTTCTACATGGTATCAGAGCCATTGTAGGTTGTTACTCTCCTTCAAAAATTGTTTTGCAGGTTCGACATCAAGACTGGGAGCCTTCTACTGACAGTCGGGACAGATTTTCTAAAGCTATGGATTCACAGAAAACTATCTTGACTCCCTTCAACTATTTTGAATGGAAAGTAGAGATGGAGATCTTGTTGAGAGCGAAAGACCTCTACAGGGTGACTATGGAAATAGAAGCAGAGCCCAATGCAGCTGCAGAGAAGATCAAATGGCACAATCGGAGAGATGAGGCATATGGCCTCCTATGTCTCAGTATTTCCCGAGACCTCCTTTTCCATCTCGATGGATTAACTTCACCGGATCAAGTATGGGAGAATCTTTCTGATCTTTTTGGAAAGACAGATGAGATGAGGGGACATCAGATCGAAAATGAGCTGATTTCTCTGAGTCCCAGTAGCTTTGAATCCCTGCAGCTATATTTCTCCAAGTTCAAAGCACTAGTTTTGCAGCTGAAGCAGTGTGGTATCGAAAAGAAAGATGATCAGCTTGTGTTGGCCATCCTCTCGAAGCTAGGACCCGACTACTCAGTCTTTGTTTTGACCTTCTATGCCACAAAACTCACAGCTCGAACCTGGAAGATTCCTAGCCTTGCAGATTTCATGGAATCTCTCACACAAGAACAAGACAAGCTGGTGATGATGGGCACCATCAAACCATCCAAAGATCAAGCTTTGATTCCTGGAGATTTGAGGGTGGATTCAAAAAGAAAAAAGAAAGCTAAAAAGCCACCTGAGAAAAGGAGAGACATGAAGCAGTCTCCAGAGGATCAACAAGGTCCCAAGAAAAATACCCAGAAGAAGAAAAACAAAGGTGAAATGAACAAGTGCTCATACTGTTCGAAGGGCAATCACACTGAAAGATCTTGTATGAAAAAGCAGATTGATATGCTGACCAATCTCCTGGAGAAGAATGGAATCTCCCTTCCAGAAAGCTCAAAGAAGAGAGAAGGAGTTCATGCTCTAGTTATTGGCACATCAAGCTCACCCAGTTTTATCATAGATTCTGGAGCTTCAAGACACATGGTTTCAAATAAGGAGGCCTTCTCCTCACTGGATATGTCAAAAGGACCATCTATTGTACTGGGAGATGACTCTCTCACTGAAAGTAAAGGCAAAGGAAGGATAGATCTTGATCATGGTAAGTTCAGCAATGTGCTATATGTCCCTGGTGTCGCCTCCAACCTCCTGTCAGTGTACCAGATGACCCACACTGGGTCTCCTAAGAAGGTCATATTCTCCCCTGATGAAGTTGAGATCACAGAGATTTCAAC
>LPNX010924770.1:120069-290633 GCA_001517045.1 Pseudotsuga menziesii
AATTACAATGAAACCTTTTCCCCAGTGGCAAAGATGGATTCCATCAGGCTAGCTCTAGCCATTGCAGTGTCAGGGCAATGGGAGGTACATCACATGGATGTAAAATGTGCCTTTCTAAATGGAGATCTCAATGAGGATATATATATGCAGCAGCCTCAAGGAATCTCATAGGTTGAGATTGCTTCCTTAAAAGGAGCTATGAACCAAGCCTTCTCCATGACAGATTTGGGGCTCTTAAGTCAATTTCTGGGGCTTGAGATTGCTCAAACCAAAGCTGGAATAAAGGTGCACCAGTCCAAGTATGCCTTGGATTTTCTGATCAAATTCAGAATGCAAGACTGCAAAGCAAGCAAAACTCCTTTCCTTTTAGGAGTAAAGCTGGAGGAAGATGATTCTCCACCGATGGTAAACAATACACTGTATAGACAATTGATTGGATGTTTATTGTATTTGACACATAATCGACCTGATATTTGTTATGCAGTAAGTGTGGCTTATAGATTCATGGATCACCCTCATGAGATCCATTGGAAAGCAGCCAAAAGGATCCTTAACTTTGTTCAGGGAACAAGGACACATGGGATCTTCTATAAGGAAAAATCTGATCTTGATTTGATTGGATTTACTGACAGTGATTGGGCAGGTGATAACACAGATAGAAATTCCACTTCAGGTTATGTGTTCATGCTTGCAGAAGGGCCAATCAGCTGGTTAAGCAAGAAACAGAGTGCCATTGCACTCTCATCTACAAAAGCTGAGTACAGAGGAGTTGTTAATGCAGCAACTCAGTGTTTATGGTTGCAGGGTTTACTTGGAGAGTGTGGTTTCGAACCTGAGTACTCAACTACTATCTACTGTGATAACTAGAGTACCATTCAAATCTACAAGGATCCAATTCAGAAGCAGAGAACCAGACACATTGAGATTCACATGCACTACATTAGAGAGCTTGGGCATGATGGCACCATTCACCTACTCTTCTATTCATCTTCAGAACAAGTAGCTGATATCTTCACCAAAGAATTTTGTGAGAAGACCTTCAGCAATCTCAAATCACTGGTGGGAATTGCTGATCATGCTGTAAAGGCATGAGTGGAGACAAGATTCTACAATTTTTTTTACAGTCCATGTTTAAGGGAGGATTTTCCCAAGTTGGTTTTGCCTCTTTCCTTGTTTATTTGGACATGCAGTATGTAAAGGGTGACTAAGCCTTGTTGCTAGGCCCTATATTTTTGATTTATTAATCATAAAGTCAGGCTTAAGGGGGGGTGTTAGAATAATCAACCCATATTTTACCCACTTAGACATTAATTCATTTATTTTTGTCTTATTTGCCTAGTTCATGAGTCCCACCTTGTGCAAGTTGCTAATTGCCTATCCATAGAGGTCAAAATTTCCATATTTGACTCACGTAGCACTTGGGAAAGCCTTAGGAATCAAATCTTCTTTATTCCTGGCCTCCTAGGCACCCTTCTGCTTTTTCTGCTTTATTGCCTGCTTTTTCAGTGTTTTAAGGCACATAGGAAAGCAAGACTAGGTGAGGTGAACTAGTTTTTTGTCCTCTTCATCCTCCACTCTTTTCTCCATGAAAAATCATGTACGAGCTTCCATTCCACTACTCTTTAGCTTTCCCATGTGCCCTTTCCAATTCGTGAGCTCCATGACAGATTTGGGATCAACTTTTTACACCTATGGGGGATTTGCCTATTTTGAGTAAGCCTGCTTTATGCTAGTTTTGGATGCCTCCTTATGCATTCGACCTATTGATGTATTCTATATATTCAACAACCTATGTTATTATAGGGTTGGCTATTGTACACTCAGTTAATATAATTTTGTGTTACAGCTCCATATTCAGTCTCCATTGTTAGCAATTTTGCATGATCAATTGATAATTATTGTGGGTAAAATTAATCTACTGCTGGCCTGAATTTCTACACAAATGGGAAATGGTGGGTTGAATAAAATAATTTCCAAGCATATGGAAGGCCAAGGATCAAGTTATTCATTACTTGGCGAGGAAAAATCCAAATATTTTTTGTTTTTGATCACAAAACCTGATGTAAATAGTCTATAATGGTGCCAGCTGCATATACATAGGATGCATAACTATTGACCTGTGTGTGCCTTCAAAAATGTATTTTTTAGGGTTAAACTGAAGCATCAGATCTATACTGAATAAGGGGGGTATAATGAGTCTGCATAGGGACAAGGGAAATCCACCAAGGCACGATGAATAAGGTGTGGAAAATTATGCTATAGTAGATGTCCCCTAATGTGTGAGGTTAGAGGGGTACACGATGACTGTAATACATTATAATAGTCCCAGAAGTGGAGTAGTGAGGGTCCATGTGGAAGAACTAGCCACTCTTCAGCATAATATAATGATAAATTTGTATACATTACTACAGATCTAGAGTATATATATATATATAGTAGTCCCAGATACATATAAGTACAATGAACATGAATAGACATAATGGACATATGTTATAAGTGGTCACAACCACATACAATACAAAATGAAGTCTGGTATCCATACTGAATGAAGACATCGATTACATGAAAAAGGACAATGATATTGTACGAGAACTGAAATCCATTGGTACTGTCACGGTCAAGGTAGTAGCATATATGGAATGGCACTATACTCTGAGGTCTTCTAGAAAAATTATCGATGGTACATGTACCATCATATGAATAAAGGTGTTGAGGTCAAACATGATGAAACATTGTCTAATTACCAATCATATATGTATACCATTAACATACGTGACTCAACCCCTTGATGATGAAAATGGGTGCCAAGGTATTGAGTGCATTCAAAAAGTGTGAATAGGGGTTTTGAGGTTGAACACTTCAAGAATCCATTAAGTAGGGGACATTGATATATTTATAATCTGTTGATGAAAATAGAACCTACCATTGATGACTGCAATTATCAAGGAACTCAACTGAATCTAGATACCAATTCCAGAATAGATGATCTAAAGTTGATGGAATGGAATTTGTTGGAACAAGGGAATTAAAGAATCCCCCATCAACTAACACAAAGTACAAAATAAGTATGGATGGTTTGGAATAACTTGGACGAAAAATATGTACATGAACTAGTAACCATGTGTGTCTCTCACACATACCGAATGCAAGTAGAATGTGAAAGAGACCCTCTGAATAATAGTCAATAATGAAAACTACTGAAAAAGGAGAGGAAACCACCAATAGGGTCTGATGGAATCTAATACATGTCATAAATCCCAATGGGTGAATATATTTCTTGTCATTGAAAACAAGGGAAACCATTCAGTCAACAACCAGTGATGATATATCATCTGCTGAGTTCAAGGTCACCTACCAATTATGAAAGTAGGCCTAGGGTGCTAGGTAGGACCAAAAATCTATGATGTACTGGGAATGGCCAACATGCAGAGTCAATATGACTGAGGAATGGATGACTCAAGATAAATACTTCCTTCAAATAACATCATGAGGAATATGGAGACACTTATGCAACATAGACTCAACTGTGCAAACAAAGACAACTCTATGACACATGAGGCATCAATAGAGGATCCATGGGGACTGTACGCTTAACCAGTTGGCGGAGGAAACTATGAATAATGAGTACATATCCTAAGGTCATACTATAAAAACGACCCATGATGAATGGACTCATAAAATATGCTATGTTCGAAGGTGACACAACAATCGCCAATATAAGATGATATCATTTCCCATCCGACTTTTTATGTTTTTTAATTTTTTTGGTTTTTTTCATATTATAGAGCTTGAAAAAGAATAAAAAGTGCTTATAGTAAAACAAAGAGGAAACGAGTGTCATGTTGAGTCGCAAAAATACCACATTTTATTCATCTTTCATATACCATTTGTCACCTTATTCCTATTTTATCCTTCCATAAAATCGTTAATATCCACCACTTTGATGATACACATGGGTTTATATTACCATTTTCCAAATCATTTATTTTTTAGTATTTTGAGTGAATTTGTGGTTAATTATTGAGAATAATAACATATTTTCATTATACTTTAAAGTTGGATGAGTTTGGTGATGCTTACAGGTGTATTTCAGGACTTTAACAAGCTCAAAAGTCACCACCTAGCCTAAAATTCGAATTTCATATTCAAGATGTGGGATACTTTCAAGGAGAAGATCATGGAAATGTGGAGAGAATATCTCATCCAATATTTGTTGGAGGATTTGAAGGGATAAGTTGAGATAAAAGTGGATTTGTTGATGATTTTGAGGGATAAGTTGAGAAAATCGTGGATCTGTAATTATGGATTGGTTATCTTGAATTCATGTATAAATATGAGGGTTCTCTCCTCATTTTGTTAGAGGCCTCTCTAGTGGTTTGGAAGTAGAGAATAGTTTAGATTTGTTGAGAGTTAGTCATAGAGTGGATTTTCATTGTTATGTAATGGAGATGATGTTTTAATGCAAATCATTATACTCTCTCTTATGTTAATTTGGATTTCTTTCTTATGAGTTGTTAATATAGAATTTCATGATTTCTTTCTTATGAATTGTCAGTATATATTTTATGTGAGCTCATAAGTTAATGTTTATTGTTTTATATAGGTTTATTTCATGCAATCTTATGCTTTCTTAGATTATATTTATTTCACACAATTTTCTGCTTTTCTAGATTAGATTTCTTTTCATGTCATTTCCTGCTTTTGCAAGCTTAATTCAATTTCAGTTGCATGAATTTTTGATTTCAGTCACCTAGAATATTAGATTTAGAAATACTTTTCCCCTGCATATATTTTTTCTGTACTTCACAAGTTTATTCTCTCTCTAGGTTGACAATTAAATCGTTGGATATCTGTTACAAAATCGTTTAATTTTTTTGCACCAACATTTTGGCGTCGTTGCTGGGGAGGTGCTAAAAGGGACAAGAGTTTAGATATAAAGATATATTACTTTTACATTACACAGCAAGGGGGAGGGGAGAACGGTAAGACGAGAGGTAAGAATCTGCGCATCCACTATAGTGGGGTGCCCCAAAGCCTTGCTGTTCCTTTGTTTTCGCAAGTGTGTTTATTTTTCTGCAAATGTGAGTTTGTTTTTACGCAAATTTTCCCTTTTCAGTTTGGATTTATTTCATTTTTGGGCGCCTTTATTTCATACAAACTTGCTTTTAATTTTTTGTTTTGTACAGATTTTTGTGCACGTTTTGTTTTTGTTTTTGCACTTGTTTTGTACTAACCCATTTCGTACTGTTTTTTTTCTGCATTTGTCATGTACTCGTTTTTTTCATTTTTATTTTTAGCATTTGATTTGATGTCAATGAAATGATTTTGTGATGAGAATAAGTCTAGAACAACTCACTTAGATCCTAGCAAAAATCGGGTTCTCTTGTTCTCTAGAAGAGGAGATCTTGATAACAGCCAAAGATGTAATTACTCCTCCTGAAGCAAACAAGGAATAATCAACATTTGAAGAATCATGCATATCAGATGAAGAACACCTGTTCAAACTGGAGATTGAAGAGGATGAAGAAGGTATCTCGGGTGATCATCATGCAAATGAAAGCTGCATCGAACAATAGTTCCAAGTAAGTATTAGGTTAGATTAATTTTGTTTTTGTTTTTATTTTGTTAATTTACATTTACAATGCCTAATTTCGCATATTTTTGAATATATTAGATTTCATTTTGTAAAATCGTATGTAAACATTCTCTTACTGCTTTTACATGTATGGTTCCACTAGAAATTTCACTACACCTAAATGATTGTAAATTCCAATTAAAGTAAAGTAGGTAGGTTTTAGTTTTTTTCAATTTAGAATTAGCATGTAGAATGCTTTAATTCTCTTTAATGTCTCTATTTATTAAAATTTTTTTAATAGTCTTAATTACTATTGTTTTTAATTTTGTTAGGAATTAAAAATAGTTTTAATCTTTTAAATCTGAAAATTTTTTTATGAAATTTTTGGATCTCTATTCATTTTCATTTTTTATTTAATAAATCTTCTAATCATGTTTAGAATAAAAAAATGCATTAGGGATTAAGTTTTTTTTCTAAATATATGAACAATTAGACAATAAAATAAATATATTAATAAACAAATAAAAATATAATAAACAAACAAAACAAATATATATACTAGTTTTTTTTCATAGTTCTTTTATGCTTCTTTTATTGTTTTAGTTTTTTTTAAAATAAAATTTAAATCTAAATAGAATAAAAGTTTTACCCTTTGATTAACACCTTTATAATTTTGTTAGGAACAAAAATCTATATCTAGAAATGCTTTAAAAAGAAAAATTTAAAAATTATATAAAAAAAAAATTAAAATTAAAATTAAATATCACGTTTTTTTGTTAAAGTTTTAGTTTTAATTTTAATAATTTGATAAAAACTGCAAACATTAGACAGTAAGAAATAATAAAATTAATAAACATTATATATATATATATATATATATATATATATATTAAAATGATGCAACATTGATATTAACATATATAAAAAGCAAAACAAATTTACAATTAAAAAAATACATAAAATAAATAGAACAAAAAGATTGTTTTAGCCCTTCATACACAACCTGCAAACATTCCATATTTTGACCTATCTTTCGATCGACCTTTTCTAAACAATCCTGCAAACATAAACATTCCAATAGAAACGAGCATAAGATAATAGGGAAACTCGTGTTATTATTGGCGAAAGTAAAACAATATCAAAAGCGAGTTACATATAAGCAATATGAACCTGGATATGAGAAAAGGCATTAAACGCAAACAATTTTCCCATAAGTTTCAATATATATCTACCATATAGATTGTGTTGATGTATTTGTAACTTCGGAATGTATTCATCTATGTATCTTATGTCTTGTAACCCGATGTTTATTCCGGGATGTATCTATTATGTAATTGAGTCATGTTGTCATGTCCTGATGTTCCAATCGAGAGGATCTATAATGTAAACAAGTCATGTCAAGTCATAGTGGGTAACCCTCCAATTGTATAAGGGTTAAAGTACCCGCAGTTCTAGGGCACTAGGGTTATTAGACTCTCCTAGTAGAAGTCGGCCCTAGTAAGATTTTAGTCATGCCGGGATTAGTATAAATAGAGAATTGGAGTCTCTATTTATCACACAACTCATATGCACTCAAGTGTAGTGCATAGTTGAGGAAGGAGAAGACATTGCGGCTAGATAAGAAGAAGGTTACTGCTGTCGAGAGATCACTTATTGTATTGGGATTTTCTATTTTGGTGTTGATTCTATCTCTGAGGAAGTTGCAGGGTTTTCTCCATTTATGGTTTCCCCGAGGAAAAACATTGTGTTCATTGTCTCTTGTGTTTGATTGCTGTGCTTGTTATTCTCTCAGTTAAAGATCCTAATAATGCTAGCTTAATGTTGAAAAACTAACATGGTATTAGAGATAACCTGAGAAGAAGACACTGTGCAGGTGTGGGAACTAGGGATTCCTAGTTTATGGATTTTCCTCCACAAATTTTCAGCAAAAATAAGGTGGAATAACTCTCCTCCTTAGGGCACATCTTTCTGTCGAAGAAGAATCCAATTCTGAGGTTTTTCAGTTTTGGACCCAACACTGCTACAGGAATTTAGGGCTTTTCACAGAAGAGGAATTTTTTAGTGAGCCCAGGCCTGGATTGATATCCTCCCCAAAATTGATGTTAGGGATAAATTTCAAGGCATTTGGTTGGACAAAGCTTCGGAAAACAAAACCCTAATTTTCTCCTAATCCAGTACTGCAGGATTTCAGCTCCAAATCTAGATCCGACATCTTGAACTGGAAAGATATAAATCTTTTGTATTTCCATTTGAGGTTCTCAGTTAAGATGTCTCATCATACCAAGCTCGATGAAAATCTTGAGAGAGCTGATAACTTCAGAGCCTGGAAGTATAGGATCTCCTTGGTCTTGGAAGAAAATGAGTTAGACTCATACATCCATGAGGAGGTTCCAATTCCAAAGGGAGATGAGGCTAAGACCTTACATAAGAAGAAGATGTTTATGGAAAAGAGGATCATTGCTGATTCTATCAAGGATCACCTCATCCCACAGGTGTCCTCTCTCAAGACACCTAAATCTATGTTTGATGCCCTAACCAAATTGTTTGAAGGGAAGAACATAAACCAGAAAATGACTCTGAGGAATCAACTAAAGAATGTGAAGATCCATAATGCAGAGACCATCCAGTCTTACTTCACAAGGGTTTCTCAGATCAAGGAACAATTAGAAGCAGTAGATGAAGAAGTGGAGAGTGCAGAAATTGTGATGATTACCTTGAATGGTATCCCTAGGACATGGGACTCTTTCATTCAAGGGATTTGTGCTAGAACGAAGTTATTCAAGTTCATCAGACTGTGGGAAGAATGCTCTCAAGAAGAAGCTCAGATAGCAGCTTGAGAAGAGAAGATGGGAAGTGAAGATCAAGCTCTCACAGTACAATCCAAGAAATCCAGATCCATCCATCATAGAAGTAAGTACTCTCATCATAGGTATAACTCAAGAAAGCCTAGAGATAAGTCTAAGTACATTTGCTATACATGTGATGAAAAAGGACACTTTGCTGGAGATTGTCCTAAGAACAAAATTAGTTCTCACAAGAAGAAGGGAAGCAAGAAAATACATCATGCTCATGCTGTAGAGGATGATGAACCTTCATCAAAGAGAACCAGATATGAAAGTGAAGATTCTTCAAGTGAGGATGAATATGTTTTGATCTCCGTTCTCATAGGTAACATTACTCATGGAATTGATGATTGGCTTATAGACAACAGGGCTTCCAAATATATGACTGGATTCAAGGAAACCTTTGTGAAAATCTCATAACATGAATCACCTCACAAGGTGAACCTAGGAGATGACTACCAATATCCAATAAAAGGTAGTGGGGAATCTTCCTACAAACTAGACTCTGGAAAGTCTCTAACAATGAAAGAAGTATTGTTTGTGCTAGGACTCAAGAAGAACCTTCTCTCCATATCAGCATTGGATGCAAAAGGAATGAGGGTTGAATTCATAGATGGTCAAGTCATCATGTGGCCAAGAGGAAAGACTATCGATGATGCGGTAGTGATTGGTTAACAAGAAGGAGGTTTGTACAAATTAAAGGGCCATTCAAAACAAGCCTTGGTCCATGACACAGTAGAGCCAAGTGAACTTTGGCATAGAAGGCTTGCACATGTGCATTACAGAGCACTACCTCTTGCAAGCAAAGCTGTTAAAGGTCTTCCAGAAATACAAGCGAAACATGATGGGGTCTGCAAAGGATGTGCGAAAGGAAATAACACAAAGAAGACATTTCCAAGTAACGAAAGAAAAGCAAAAGGAATATTGGAAATCATCCACTCTGATGTATGAAGTCCTATGTCATCAAGCTCACTAAGCGAGTATGCATATTATGTTTCTTTTATTGATGATTTTTCTAGGAAGACATGGGTTTACTTCATGAATAACAAAGACGAAGTATTCATCAAATTCAAGGAATTCAAAGCCTTGATCAAGAATCACACTGAAAAGAAGATCAAGACTTTTCTATCAGATAATGGCGGAGAATTCACTTCGAATGAATTCAAAGAGCTATTTAAAGAATTAGGGATTAAGAGGGAGTTGTCCACTCCTTATAATCCACAACAGAATGGGATTGCGGAACGGAAGAACAAAACTATCATGGAAGCTGCAAGAGCTATGCTTCATGATCAAGATCTTCCTATGCATCTTTGGGCAGAAGCTTCCAAAACAACGGTTTATGTACAGAACCGTACTCCACATAGAGTACTCGATAACAAGACTCCTGAAGAATTCTTCTCTAGTAAGAAACCAGAAGTCAGCCGTCTCAGAATATTTGGCTGTCCTGTATACATACACATTCCAAAAGAGAAGAGAACAAAATTATATCCTTCAGGAAAGAAGGGTTTATTTGTGGGATACTCTGAAAGCTCAAAGGCTTACAAAATATATTTCCTGGGATAAAAGAATATTGACATCAGCAGGGATGTGACATTTTATGAAGACACACCTTAGAACAAATCCAGAAAGAGGCCTGCTGAAGAACCTGAAGTAGTAGAAGCACCCAGAATTCATGGTACAACCATGAACAAAGAAATTCAAGAAGAAGATCGAGAATTTGAAGAACCACAAAGACCCGTAGATCCACCTCTGGAGAAGAATCCTCATAAGAGGAAACCTACTTGGGTACGAGAACTTATCCAAGGTGTGGAAGGATATGGGGCTCCAGAAGAGAATCACATAGAAACAAAGAGGACCAGATCCTGTTCTGGGTATGTAGCTTTACTATGTGATTTCATTGATAAAGAACCTTCTAGTTATGAAGAAGCGACAGAACGGAAAGAATGGAAGGATGCTATGATCGAAGAATATCAATCGATCATGAAGAATGATGTTTGGGATGTTGTCCCAAGACCAGAAGGGAAGTTAGTTGTAACTTCCAAATGGATCTACAATATCAAGCATGCTATAGATGGTAGCATTGAAAAATATAAAGCAAGATTTGTGGCTCGAGGTTTCTCTCAGAAAGAAGGAATAGATTATGAAGAAACCTTTGCACCTATAGCCAGATACACTTCCATCAGATCAGTACTTGCTCTGGTTGCAGTGATGAAATGGAAGATACACTAGATGGATGTCAAGACTACTTTCTTGAATGGTGTAGTGGATGAGGAAGTGTATGTAGAACAACCTCTTGGTTTTGAGACACATGACAAAGAGTCTCATGTATGCAGATTGAAGAAAGGCCTGTATGGTTTGAAACAGGCACCCAGGACTTGGTATGGAACAATTGACAGCTTTCTATCTAGTTTGGGCTTTACCAAAAGTAAAGCAGATTCCAACCTTTACTACAAGGTTGAAGACGCCAACCTAGTGATGCTTCTACTATATGTAGATGATCTATTTGTGATAGGTACGGATGGGTTGATTGCTGATACGAAGAGAAATCTTGCTGCTGAGTTCGAAATGAAGGACTTGGGTATGATGCATTATTTCTTAGGCATGGAAGTGTGGCCGAGTGCAGATGGAATCTTCCTTGGACAAGGGAAGTATGCAGTAGAGATCCTGAAGAGGTTTGGGATGATGGAATGCAAAGCAATGGCCACACCTATGGCATCAAACCTGAAGCTATTGAGTGATGCTTCATCAGAGTTGGTTGATGCTACGATGTATTGTCAGATGATTGGGTCATTGATGTACCTGACGAATATGACACCAGACATTTGCTTTGTTGTGAACACCTTGAGCTAGTTCTTGACATATCCAAGAAATGTTCACTTGATTGCTGCAAATCATATCCTGAGGTACCTGAGGGGTATAGTTGATTATGGGCTTAAGTATGAGTTGAATCAGAAGATTAACCTAGAGGGTTATGTCGATTCAGATTGGGCAAGCAGTGCCATCGATAGGAAGAGAATTTCAGGATGTTGCTTCTGTATGGGATCAGGTGTGATCTCTTGGTTTAGTAGGAAGCAATCCTGTGTGGCATTGAGTACAGCTGAAGCAGAGTATGTCGCAACTTGTTCAACTAGTTGTGAGGCAGTATGGCTGCGGAAGCTACTGTCTGATATATTTGATCTCCAGTTGGATGCTACTTGTATACATTGTGACAACCAGAGTTGCGTGAAGTTTTTAGAGAATCCTGTGTTCCATGACAAGTTGAAGCATATTGAGATCAAGTATCACTATATCAGGGATATGGTGTAGAGGGGAGCAGTGAAGCTCCAGTGTGTTGCGATGGAGGAACAGATAGTTGATGTATTGATGAAGCCATTGGCTAGGCTGAAGTTTGAGTACTTCAGGGAGAAGCTTGGTGTTCTCTAGATTGCAGTTTCCTCCAAGAGAAAGTGATGAGACCCATAGCCATTCTGACATAGTGAGAGGATTGGTTCCTTCCATGGCCAGATGTAAGGGCTGAGCCATTCTGTCATGGTAAGAGGATTGGTTCCTTCCATGTTAGATATGAGTGCTGGCCATTCTATCGAGTAGGACAGATGTAAGGGCAACTGCCATTTTGGGAATGGAGGCACCTGGTCAGTTACCAGGAAAACTTAGTCTAGGACCAAGAAGCCATTCTGATGTGATAGAGGGATTTGTTCCCACTTGATTAGATGTAAGGGCTGAACCATTCTGTCATGGCTAAAGGATTAGGTTCTTCCCATGTCATATGTGAGCGTTGGCCATTCTGACGAGTAGGTCAGATGTAAGGGAAACTGCCATTCTGGGAATGGAGGCGCCTGGTCAGTTACCAGGTAGCTTAGTCTGGGACTAGGGGCCATTTTGATGCAATGGTAGGATTAGTTCTAGCATGATCAGATGTGAGTGCATGCCCTTTCTGATGTGGTGCTTCGTGCATGGTCAGATTGTAAGTGATGAGCCCTTTCTGATGTGGTGCTTCATGCATGGTCAGATTGTAAGTGCTGATCCCTTTTCGATGCAGTGCTTCGTGCATGGTCGGATTGTAAGTGCTGCGCATTTTCAATGCGGTGCTTTCAAGCATGGTCAATTGTAAGTGCTGTGCCTTTCTGACAGGATGAGGTCGGATGTAAGTGCAAAGCCTTTTCAATGCAGTGTGCTTGCACATGGTTGGATATAAGTGCTGAGCCTTTCTGACAAGATGAGGTCAGATGTGAGTGCTGGGCGTGCCTTTCTGACAAGATGAGGTCAGATGTAAGAGCTGGGTGGGCCATTTTGAATTAAGTGTCAGATATAAGCGCTGATGAAGACCTACATGATGGGTAGGCCTACAGGATTGAATCTGTAGAACTTCCTATGATGAGAAGAATTGAGATAGCACCATTATGAGATAGCAGATGATGATCCAGACTTGACGATGATCTATATCAAGTGACGATCCAATTGTGACGATGATCTAGACTCGATGATCCAGATCAAGTGATCTAGATGAGATGATCCAGACTTGATGACGATTTAGATCGAGTGATGATCCAGCAGTGATGAGCCAGTAGTCATAATGATGTAGATCCCATGATAAAGAAGAAGAAGATGACTTGAAGACTCGAAGACAAAGAAGACTTGAAGACTAAGAAGAATTGAAGATGAAGATGACGAGATGATCCAGTTGATGCAGAGAAGAAGACCAGTGGTGAAAATTGTGTCAAAATAATACCTTCCTAGTTAAGATGGAGTGTTGATGTATTTGTAACTTTGGAATGTATTCATCTATGTATCTTATGTCTTGTAGCCTGATGTTTATTCTAGGATGTAATATTATGTAATTGAGTCATGTTGTCATGCCCCGATGTTTCGATCGAGAGGATCTATAATGTAAACAAGTCATGTCAAGTCATAGTGGGTAACCCTCCGATTGTCTAAGGGTTAAAGTCCCCGTAGTTTCGGGGCACTAGGGTTATTAGACTCTCCTAGTAAAGGTCGGATCTAGTAGGGTTTTAGTCATGCTGGGATTAGTATAAATAGAGAACTGGAGTCTCTATTTATCACACAACTCATACACACTCAAGTGTAGCACATAGTTGAGGAAGGAGAAGACATTGCAGCTAGATAAGAAGAAGGTTATTGCTATCGGGAGATCACTTACTATATTGGGCTTTTCTATTTTGGTGCTGATTATATCTTTGAGGAAGTTGCGGGGTTTTCTCCATTTATGGTTTCCCCGAGGAAAAACACTGTGTTCATTGTCTCTTGCATTTGATTGCTGTGATTGTTATTCTCTCAGTTAAAGATCCTAATAATGCTAGCTTAATGTTGAAAAACTAGCAGATTGAAGTAAAAAGGTTAGGAAACGATGAAGTTTTGACATTGTAAAAATTGAGAAGTAGATTCAACCATTTCTAAAATCATAAAATACGCACCATCTTCCAGAATAAAATGTAAAATCCCTACTATATAGTATTTATAGTGCATGATACAAGGTTTTGAACCATAAAACATCATATGTGTTTTCATTATCACCAATCTAATGATAGAGGAACTCAGGAGACTTTGAAGACAACTACTGCGTAATACACTTCTCATGAATACCTCCATAAGAAAACTAAAATTATAAAATCCCTGCACTATATAATTTCATTTATCCCACATAACGAGGTCGAAGCGATGTAGGAAATTTGATGTAATTCACTATATCAACTATTGAATTTCGAGTAGTTGATGCCTTTCCTCAGAGTGCGTATACCCATTGATTATCTAGCTCCACCTGCAAAACAAAACAAACTACCCCATCCCACACGCACTTTCTATGCTTCAGTTGTTTCCACATTTTGTGCTACTTGTAGTTACAAATAATGAAAAAAATCCAGCGTATCGCATATCTGTAGGTAGAATGTCACGCTTATCTAGGTTGACACCTCGATCACCAATTTTTGTGCCTATTGTTGTAAAAATTCCCATAGTTTATCACATTTACACTACATCGTTTGCTGTTGAAGTTTATTTGGAAGCCCTGGGTTGTTGCAACCATCTTCACAAATCAACTGAGATATAGGTTCAGTTTGTAGAAAAAGGGGGGATATCTTGCTTCATTTAAAAACCATCGTACGTGAAACACTGTAATTCTCCGTAGAATTAGGCGCAATATCTCCAATGAAATCACTATGAATGGTTGTGGAATGGTTATAACAATAGTCCAAGCATCTTGTTTTCCAACTGGTGCTTTCCACTCCATATGTAAATGTTCGACCATGATGATAATTCAGTGATTCACAGATCTCTTTGCACCTATATTGGGTTGTCAACCACTTCAATACCTGAATTTTCTTGTTGTTCCAATAGAGCTGAGAAATATTCACTTTCTAAGCAGATGCGAGGGAGGTCACCGCCATGTTTTCTTCATGTTGTGTTAATTCAGTAGAAGAAGAACATGAGCGATGTGTTAAGGCTATGAAATGTGCTTGTCGAACTAATTTCTACATCATTCCATGCATATTTAGAACAAATGTGATGCTTTTTCACCACAATCTGAGTACTTATGACCAAGTTGCGCTCGAGTGCTCGTCATCTACCTAGCTTTCCAAGCTATTTCTTTTATCTGTATGTAGTGATTGGTCGCTTACCTATTCATGTTTTGGTGAGAAATCTATTTGAGTTAGGAGTGAGTAACTTCTTGACTCCTTAATCAAACAACAAAGTGTGCATATAATTCTAAGGGTTCAAGAGGTGAGGCGAAAAAGCAAGCTGGACCCCCAAAATGCGTGGGCTCCTCGCAAGCACCTCTCCTCTTGGCCACACCAACTAGTGAGGATCATTCATTTCCAAGAGAAATCCGTTGTTTTGTGCAGTAAGGAAAGTAATGCATGGCACTCATGGTGAGTGAATCGCTCCACTTCGTGCCTCACTCCTCTACATGCCTTAAGTAAAATTAGAAGGACACACCAGTTGACCTGTTGTTATAGAAGTGACAATTTATGAGACAATCTCTAGGGAATTATAAAAAATATGTTCCTCGAAAAAGATTCATTTTGTGGAGACAAAAGAGCCACAGAAGGTGCTCAACAAATGTCTAGTGTAGTCTAGGGCGTTGACATATTAAACCTTCCATAGGAAGGATGTATTGCCCGAAGCACATTTTATAGTTGTCGTGTTAGTCATGTGTAGAGTGTTAGAATTTTAGTGGGGGTTTTCATTTAGATTACGTATCCTTTAATCACATTCATCCATAGTTATATTTGATATGCATGCATTATGTTCTGTTAACTTAAAACCATTTATTGAGATTGGCGCAAGCCTTTTCATTCTTGGGATTCAGCTCTTAAATTGCTCTACCTCGGACTCTCCGACGAGGAGAAGAGGGAAGTAAGGAAAGGAGGGGGAAAACATGCCTTAACCATGGTCTTGCTATACCCTGTGGAGCGTACACCTATCAAATGCATAGCTACACATCTTCCAGCCACCCACTATATATGCCTATCAAAAAGACCGAGGCAAGCTTTCATTTTCTAATTTCCCTTAGGGTCAATCAAATTACCAACTCTTTTTTTTTCCTCTAATTCTTTGATCTGCTCAGTATGGTGAATCTTATTTTCGCATATTAGATGGTCCTTGTTGGGTATGTGGCAATTATCTAAATTTTAGAGTGAACTGATGTAATTACACAAAATCGATGAGAAAACTGCAAATCACCTCAGAGAAAGCATATTCATGGTATGCTAATGATGGAATATCCTACCCATTAAAAAAATAGACTCCATGGGTACGATTTTCATGAATTTTGAACTGGTTAACTTCGAAATCGAACTTATATTGACCATAATTTCAACCATAAACAAGCGATCCCCTCTACGTCCCATGCCGATCCATACGATTATACCAACTGCATGCCGATAATGAATTGGTAAAGTCGACCTTGCGTGCAATTAGCAGTTAAATGATGTCATTATATTTCGACCATAATTACATTGACCACATATGGAAAATATAATATATGCTTCACTTATTAATTACCATGCTTACTGCCTACCGATAGCCTCAAGCAACTTAGCAATGAATGCTTCATTCAATGTAAGGTTTAAGATTTATGGAATTTAGTAAAGTGGTATTATTTTATGTATCATAATATCGACGTTACATAAAGTATTATTTTGCAATTTATTAATATTATTTTATGTGTGTCTGGTATAGTGTTTATGCATGGTTTGCTAATAGAATTGACTTATCAAACTTTTGTTTGGTTGTGGCTTATTAAAAAGTTAGTTTGTAAAACTTTTTTACATGTCATTTAAATGTCACACAATTATTTTGGTAAAGCCGTCGTAAACATTATACTTATACCATCACTTAAATGCCACATAATTGTTCAACAATCTTTTTCTCTCAACCATTTATTCTTAAGAGTATATTAATTAATAAATATTTAAAATTAAAATATCTAAATATCGAATCATTAAGTTTTATTGAAAAGCCATGAAAATTTTAAAATGGCTATGTTTTAATAATATTACTAAACAAAAACATGGTGGGGTTAAATTGGTTCACACCTTCAATCAAATGGAGGATTGTTTTATGATGAGATATTAATTTTGTAAGACAATATAAAGCATACTTTATTTGTGCAAGGATAAATATGTAAAAGTTCGTTATTATAAATTTTATTATAAAAAATCACTTGATGAACATATTTAGATTATTGTATAGTGATAAATTCATTAAGTTATATTTCAATTGATTTTTAGAAGCTTGAGGATCAATATTTTATTTAAGAAAATAATATTTATATGATGAAAGCTAATAAGATATATTTAAGAGGATTTGCTGAAGCTTTAAGTATTAGAATAGAGAATTGATGCTTTATTTGGAAAGAGGGTGACAATTCATTTTTCTACGGATTATCCCTTCAATCCACTTAAGGTTGCTTTCAGGATAATAATGGAAGTATCCGTCGTGATATATTAAAGGAACATTAGAGAGATTTTGAGAAACTCAGTGTAGATTTAGATGATGAGCCTCGACTCTCAGTTGCATCTGCATTTATCTTTCCAGGTCGCACGAGAGTAAATGAAACATGGAAGGGATGATTGAATGTTCGCTTGTCCATCTTCTCGTCCTTAAGCCTTTACCATTTTCTCATGATGTCTTTCAGAAATTTTTTGACAATATTGGAGCCCGATACAAAAAGTCTAAATCGAAGTATGTTTCATCTTCTTTGAAATCGAAGGCAGATGTTGTCGCAGCTAATCCTTCTTCTTATTTTTATTTTTGCCCAGTGAAACCTGGCACATCTTTGGTTTGGGGGAGGTAGGTGTTTGTTTCAAATTTTGTTATGATCTTCATATAAACCATTCCTGTGAATAATTATGCAATATCAATCTGCATTTCTTTCATAGTCTGCTTTTAGAGGGGTCGACCACTGAAAGGGTCGACCCCCTCTCTCTCTATTACTCAATCATTACATAAGGACGCATTCATCTTTGAAATGAGGATGTATAAACTCTGATTTTTGTTCTAACTTATTTTTATTTGCGAAATAATTAAAAACGTTAAAAAACACATTAACATAATAAAACTTACATTAGTATCTATATACATAAAAGCACATAAAAAATTTGTTTTTTAAAAAATAAATCAAATTTAAAAAAATATATAAACAAAAGCAACTTCAGAAATAACAATAAAAGAATTATGATAATAATACAAAAATAAAAATAAAATAAAATTTAAAACTAAAACATATAAATAAATGAAAAGTATTAGGTAACAAATAAAATCATAAAACTACAAATTATAAATGAACTGGAAACTTTTTCACATTTTATGTTTGTTGCGCTAACTTGTTTCCGCAAGTCACTCGAAAATAGGTTTTGACAGGAAGCGTTGCTATTTTTAGGTATAAGAGCATTTTATTTATTCTCTTTAACTTTTTGTTAATCACATATTTTCATGTATTTTCAATGCTCTCACAAGTTTTTTGCAGGAAAATGCTAACCTTTTTTTTCATGTTCAAAGACGAATGAATGGCATTTCTAGAATCGTAAAAAATTTCCAGAAAATTGTTCCATTAAAAGCTTCCACCATGTATGTCATGACATTTTTCTGCCACAAAGAAGCCTTTCAAAAACCAATTAAGCCATGTTATGATTACTACCATTTTTCCTTCCAAGCTTATTCGTCATCCATGTTAGAGTCTACTTTTTCACTGTCGTGTACATCATGACTTCCCGCATGTCTACCTTTTTGACTTGCACACATTTTCCTCATTTTTCAGTTTATCTTTTTCCTTCTGAATAAAACCAGTCAACTTCCTTTCCATGACTACATTGATTTGTTATCCTTTCCATAAAAAATGTTTGACCCTCATATCTTTTATCTATAGTCTTACCACTCATTATGTACAACTTGTGTTGACTGATGTGGGATGGCTTAAGGCCCACCTTTCAACAAGTATTGACCTATCAACCTCTACACATTATCTAGGATAGAGACTAGAGTTCATTTTTAGTACCTTGAGGATTGCATGCCTTAATGGAAAGTTCTCTTGCTGACAATCATGGGAATACATCAATGTCCCTTGATCATTAGATCTTGCAAGTGGCTCGACATCAACTCATCTATTCACACTTTTCAAGATGTACTTAGGTACCTTGGTGCTCATTGACATCAATGGTGAGATTGCCTCACAATGGTTAACGACATTCATCAATGGTCGGTAATCCAATGATTTCTTTCCATGTTCGACATCGATACATTTATTCACATGGTAAGAATTGTACCATCGGGTTTTGTAGCAGGTGAAGACTATATACTTTGCATGACTCCATCAATAGTATTATAGCAGCTTACTTCAGCCATATGAGAGTACCACAGTTCTACTTTCAGCTCTCATATTTTACGTCATCCAACCAAGAAGCAGTTCAGACTTCTTCACTTCACACTATATGATCCAAGAGCAGTATCAGCCACATTCCTATTGCATAAGCTCATCAACATTTTGGGTAAGTGGAGGTATGTTTTTTTTTAATCTTTAGCCATGTAATTCCTTAAATGCTAGAAAATGAATGAATTTGGAAAATTCCCTCACTACATTCCCTTTCTCCTTTTCATAAACCTAATACATCTTAAGTTGGGGGGGACTATTCATTACCATTTTACAGATTCATCATCTAATTTACCATTAACCAACATGTCTTTCCTAAACTACGTTATATATATTGGCATGATTCATAAAGGATTTCTAATATACATTGATGTTTCATCATTTCTAATGCATGTATACTTTTAAATCTTATGTATTGCAGCAAAAATACAAGTAAAAAAAGCGAATGTTGTTAACACAAGAAACAACATTTGTTATGGTTGTCACACAAGAACCAACCACAAATATCTGTTAAAAAAATAAAAATAAAAAAATCAGCTGCTACTTATGCATTTCACATCATGGAATGATTTACTGTCACAAACATCATCATGCAAATCCAAAAAGCTTATGTACAGTTGCATGAGGACATGCAACACATTCAGTTGGGGGGAATGTTGAGTCGCAAAAATACCACATTTTATGCATCTTTCATATACCATTTGTCACTTTATTCCTATTTTATCCTTCCATAAAACCATTAATATCCACCACTTTGATGATACATATGGGTTTATATTACCATTTTCCAAATCATTTATTTTTGAGTATTTTGAGTGAATTTGTGGTTAATTATTGAGAAAAAGAACATATTTTCATTATGCTTTAAAGTTGGATGAGTTTAGTGATGCTTACAAGTGTATTTCAAGACTTTAACAAGCTCAAAGTTCACCACCTAGCCTCAATTTCGAATTTCATCTTCAAGATGTGGGCTACTTTTAAGGATAAGATCATGTAAATGTGGAGAGAATATCTCATCCAATATTTGTTGGAGGATTTGAAGGGATAAGTTGAGAGAAAAGTGGATTTGTTGAGGATTTTGAGGGATAAGTTGAGAGAATAGTGGATCTGTAATTATGGATTGGTTATCCTGAATTCATGTATAAATAGTAGGGCTCTCTCCTCATTTTGTTAGAGGCCTCTCTAGTGGTTTGGAAGTAGAGAATAGTTTAGATTTGTTGAGAGTTAGTCATAGAATGGATTTTCATTGTTATGTAATGGAGATGATGCTTTAATGCAAATCATTCTACTCTCTCTTATGTTAATTTGGATTTCTTTCTTATGAGTTGTTAATATAGTTTTTCATGATTTCTTTCTTATGAATTGCCAGTATAGATTTTATGTGAGCTCACAAGTTAATGTTTATTGTTTTATATCGGTTTATTTCATGCAATCTTATGCTTTCTTAGATTATATTTATTTCACGCAATTTCCTACTTTTCTAGATTAGATTTCTTTTCATGTCATTTCTTGCTTTTGAAAGCTTAATTCAGTTTCAGTTGCATGAATTTTTTATTTCAGTCACCTAGAATATTAGATTAAGTTAACAATACTCTGCCCCTACATATATTTTGTCTATACCTCACAAGTTTACGCTCTCTCTAGGTTGACAATTAAATTGTTGGAAATCTGTTACAAAATTGTTTAATGTTTTTGCACCAACATGTCACAATCAAGAAAACTAGTTCCAAGTGGTGGAACATACCTATGCTCAATGCAAGGAAGTGCGTGCAGGATAAGGACACTTGGGGGAATATTCCTCTTGGGTGAGGGGTGATCAAGCTAGAAAGGACAAAAAATAGGCTCTTATTGGCTAGAATTGAGACAATCTCAACTAATGTGGCTTATAAAAGTGAAATAGAGAGATGACATTAAGCTCAATAAGGCAGGCGGACGCATGCAATGAATTTACAACTTGATATAAAATGGGAGCCACTAAGGGATATGGCCAACATAAAATATAAGAAAGAACATGAAGTTTCTATTTGAAGTCTTGGTGGGACTACAAGGGACTCCCATACCTAAGGAGGAAGCTCACCATGGGAACAAAATGGAAAGACAAGATCTAATTAGGGTACCCATGATCAGGAAATATCTATTGCTTACATAATGACACTTATAGAAGAAGTGCGAAGGTTTTTTGTCATTAAGAAGCGGGTTTGTACCTATGGTTACTGTGACATAATCATGCGGCAATGTAAAAATGCATGTGGAATACGATCCTATCCTATATTCTAGTTAAGATTTATGCCCACCATAAGCATGGACAAGCTCTAAAATGGTCAAAATCCACTAAGGCTCAATGAAACTTCATTAGAAAATAACCTTGCACAATAATATTAGTCCAAAACAATTGTAAATAATTAATAGAGGGTCTAACCTATAGGAAAGTGGGTAAAACATTTTAATAAATAGTAAAAAATTCACCATTTACCACACAATTTGGATTTTTACCCCTCACAATGATTTTGGCACTCTTTGGGCCCAAAAACTTAAAAGGCATATTCTGGGAAATACATACCAAAAAATGACAATCGTCAGGACCAAGTGATGTCTCTCTCCATTCTCTTTCAATTCATTTATTTTATTTCAAGTTTTAATGGTGTATTTTTAAGTTTTAGTGACACAAACTATGTTTCTCATCCTATGTGTGTGACAATTCATCTGGTTGTGTATAGGGATGGATACATGAAAGAAAAACAAATCCTTACTACGTGTCCACGCGTATGTTGAAACTGTGACCCATGTGGAGCGCTGTGAATGCTTTTTTTTAAAGTATGGAACCTCACAAATTCCCTTTTCCTTTGCAAGATGGTGATTGAGTGGAGGGAGAGAGAGCATGAAAATGTTGTTAGGGTTGTGCACACTTTCCAAACATGCATTGAAAAGGTGTGGGATCTACAATTTTTGGAGCCTTGGGAGCATGAGGGCTCAACCAAGACTACTTCAAATGATTATAAACTATTTGTATATGGACACAGAGATGTTCATACTGGATGGGATGCCCATAAAAATTGAGTTAGAATACATATATTTCATCACTAGACTATACTATTGAGGTGAGGTAGTGAATCTCAGGGTTTGTGGAGTAGGTGGGGGAATGACTATTGATGAGTATATAGCTATATATTTGCTTCCCAACACTGAAAAAGTGGGAAGTCAAGTCCCCATCAATGCGATCTAGAGCCTCAATATCAAAATTATCATTCTATTTTTAGCTAGGATATCAGGTTCAACATCACTACGCCAGGCATCACAACCTATCATGTTCTACACTGTAGAATGTATGAGGCCCATTTTTTACAATTGGATCACTTCTCTATTGGGTAGCATGAAACATCAACTGGTAGAATGCAATCTTGGTCGGACCAAGAATTTTTGGTTTGCTTGCATATTATGCACTTTATTCTTTGAGAGGGTATTGGTCCTTAGTCCCAAGGTTTAGGTCCCTCCTAATGGTCTACATGATCCATACTAGACGCGCTGGAATGAGGTGACATGGAGGTTAGGAGGGGTCAGAGCACCTTCTCCATTAACTAATGATTTTTTCCATTAGTGGCAGCGATAAATAATATCCATATATAGATGGCTATCCCTATGCAGGGATCGACGTCATAGAAGATAGATATTTGACACTAACATGGGGGTCGATAATTAGGGATATCAGTAAGATCTATTTTTTGTTCTTGCAATATTTCATTTATTTATTTATTTTTGTTTTAAGGAAATCAAAAAAATGTTTTTGGTGGTATCATATATTGACATTAGGTTCATTTTTTGTGTACATAGGTCCATGAAGGCCAAAGGGTTTCCCACGACACCGATGTAGGGATTAAGGACATGAGATGATCATTGTTGATTCTAATCCTATGCTACAAAATGTACAAGGGAACATGGTGCACTTGACCCACATGTTCCCTATGGTACATGTTAAGGAAATTCCCGAGGAAATGTAGAGACATGTGGTTGGGGTGCCCCGTCCATGGGTTAGATTGTTCAGGTTTTTGGTGAACAATATAGTGTGCTAAGATGATCATCATCCAAGCCCACATGCATAGATCCTAGGATATTATTTTTGTATTGACCATGTATATTTTGAGGGATTGAAGCCCAATTTTGTACTATGACACCACATTTTTTGGAACTTTTATTTAGAAATAAAACTTATATCTATCGATTTGATATATGTACACATGTATGAAATGTGAATGCATATTAGTTCTTTATTCTTAATTATGTGACAAATTTCAATATAAAATGAAATTTGCATATGAATAGACAATTTGATAATAACGCTTAGGTATATGAATGCATGTAATGTAATCAAAATGTCGTTCCAACAATATTACTCTTAAGAATCTTCTCAGCAATGTAGGATCTTTGACATGACATTGTTCATTCAATTGTGATACAATCAACTGCTAATATAGAAGAAAATATAAAGACTGAATACCATTTGAAATGGAATCCCATAATATTTCAATTATTGTACTATAATCAACCACATTATTCGAGGATGGTTGGAGGAATTCTCATCCTGAAGACATAAGTTGACCCCTAGGTGCATAAATAACCCAAGCACTAGAAGCTAAGTTCTATGTAAGGAAGCTATAACCATCTGCAAACATTAAGTACGTCAAAGAATTTGTTGACATATCCAAAGCAATAAGAATCATGTCAACAAACCGATGACAGTACAAGAAAACCAAAATCTATGTAAAATTGTACAATAGTATACAAGGTACTAGCCTAAGCTAGAAACTCAGGCGAAGTACTTCTTAAGATAGAGCCCGTTTCTAGGCTCCTTCAAGATGTTCCCTTCATAATCCTATAACTCATAATCTCCCTTCTCTATTAAACGACTCACAATGTAAGTACCATGCCACATATGATTAAACTTACCTACTGCCAAACTTTTCACTCACTTGATCATATAAAACGACCTAGTCACCCTCGTTATATCTACAGGGATGGATGGGCTTATTGTACTGAGCATTGACATGATGCATATTCACTTCTAATGTCACAGTGGCATATCAACATTGCTCATCAAGTTGCGATATGTGGACTAATATTTCTTCTAAGTCCAGGGTGTCAGGAAAGAACTCTATGGATAGTTTCAAGGAAGGGATCTCACATTCAATCAGTAAAACCAATTCCACCCCATGAACCAACTAGTACTATGAAAAACCATTGGAAGTATTAGCGAAATTCCAGTAATCCCTCAAAGTAGGGCACAACATGGTTTTCCAATTGGTTTTTCCTTGTGCGATGGTTTTTTGTAGAATTTCCTTAAGATATTTGTTAACCTCCTCGACCTAATCATTCACTTTGGGGTAATAAGAAGAAGAATATTCTTGCTTAAACCCCAAATTGAAAGCCAATTCCACCATCATCTTGTTCTGAAAGTGACTTCCATAATTAGTGAAAATATCCTTCAAGATCCCAAACTAGGTGATAATATGATTGAATATGAAGTGAGCAGCCTTATCACCGTCAGATTTGACTATAGGCATATCCTCTGTCTGTTTCATGAAATAATCCATGACCATAATAATATGATGGTGTGCCCCAGTTTGTTAATACATAAAATACACCCCCCACTTTTTCAAGGGGCTGAAGGTGATATTAGGGTCTAACGGGGTAGGATGCGAGTGTAGGTTTTGAGAAAACAAATAGCAAGGGTGACATCTCTTAACCGCATTAATGGAATATTTAAATATCAACGACCAATAATAAACCAGTCTTAAAATATTTTGAGTTGTAGTAAGCCCAGATAAATGGCACCCACACACCCCACCATGGAAGTCATTAAGCATGACCTCAACCTCCTCGTGAGTAAAACAACGACACAAGATAGAGTCTACCCCACGACGATACAAGGTGTCACCCATGATGAGGTAGTTCTTATCATTATTGTTGAAATATTGCAACTTCAAAGGATATTCTAAATGTATTTTATAGATGTAACCCAAGGGAGATGTTATTATTCCTCCGATGAGGTGTTACTATTGTATTTGGTCATCATAGAGTCATGAGGTAAATCCTCCGCTTGTGCCGGGTCTTTAGTACCCTAATAAATAATATAATATACCATTTTTGAGTATTCCTAGGTGAAGTCGACCCATACAATTTATTGGGGCCGACTTGTCTAGTGCAAAAGTCAATTGACACATATGTATAAATAGAGGAGCTATGGTTCTTATTTGAACACAGACTCACTCACTTGTGTAGCGCATAGGAGAGAGAGAGAGACATAATAAAAGGAGGAGAACACATGTTTTTTGGGTTGTCTTTTATACATCTTATACAGAGGAAGTGTTTGCTGGGTTTCTTCCCCTTGAGGGTTTCCCAGGATAAATGTTGTGTCTATCTTGTGATTGTGTTTCTATCAGTGATTCTTGATATGCTACTTCTATGATTTTGAATTGAATACTATTGAATCTAGTCTGTCATATGAAAACTTAACATGGTATCAGAGCTAACCTAATTAGAGCAGCTTTCACAAGGTGAAATTCTCCCTCTTCCCTCTCCGAAAGAAATTAGGGTTTCTATAAAAGTTGGAGCTTTGAAGATTTGCTTGCATAGAAAGTTATGCCTCCCAGAGCACATCTATTGAGCCCTAGATTGAATTTTTTGGGTGGCTAGATATCTGGGAAAGTCAAACCCTAGTTTGACAATGAACCATAAAAACTACAATGAAACAGAACTAGAAAATCTGTAGTGCTGCAACCTTGCTGTTGGTTGTGGAGCCTGATCTTCTAGATCTAGAGATATTATTTAGCTATGTTTGTACACTAGGTTTATTGTACACTCATTGAAATTTTTTTTGGATTTTTGTTGGCCAATAGTTTTGTGGACCCATGGTATTGGGTTAATCGTAGTATTTTTCCCATGGTATTTCCCCTATAAAAGAAAAGCATTGTAATACGGTTGTGCATGGTATTGTATTGTATTGTAGCATTGTAAACAATCTCTGTGATTGTGTATGAGCGTGAAGAGGAAGTGTGATGGTATTGCTACAGGTTGTATCCCTTCACCTTTCTGAATGGTAATAAAAGGACTAGCAATTTCTGTGTGGACGTAGCCCATCGTTTGGGTGAACCACATTACATATGTGTCTCTCTGTAATGTGTTTTTCATATTGTTTAATTATTTAACTGTATATCTGCTATTGTTCTACAGTCCTGTTTTCTAACAATTGGTATCTTATCCAAAAGGTCTATTTGGTTGTTAAACGCGCAGGAAAGAAGGGTTCCTGGTTCGAGTGGGAGCAATGGAAGAAGAAGGAAAGTTTAGGGTCGAGAAATTTAACAGCCAAAACTACCAGTTATGGAAGATGAAAATGTAGGACTATCTGTACGAAAAGGATTTGTACATTAGAGGATATTTCAACTAAAAATGGGCCTCCTAAGAAAAATAATAAAATAATAGTTAAAATAATAAACTAATATTTATTAATTTTGGAGGAAGAAAAGAAAAAAAACTACTTTTTTATTCGTATTTTCGACATATATCCTTGTGATTTTACTTAAATTTCGATCAGGAGAGCTCGTTGGATGTGAAATTAAATTCTGCATCCAAAGAGTACCCACTTGACATACTTTTCACAAACCTCGCTACCCCAAAAACAAGAAATACCTGAAGACAAATGTGATGATGACATCATCATCACGGTTTTTTAGGTATTTCTTATTTTTGGGGTAGCGGGGTACGTCAAAAGTATGCTGAGTGGGTACTCGTTGGACCCAGAATATAATTTCACATCCAGGGATCTCTTCTGATCAAAATTTGAGTAAAAAAATGGGGAGATATGTCAAAAATACAAACAAAAATGTAGTTTTTTTATGATACCTATCCCCAATTTATATTAAAAAATTGTTTAAGACCTATACGGTATTTCAAATTTAAAGCAATTTCATTGGCTAACACATGATGACTTGGAATTTGAATTAGTGTTAAAAGGCCCATTTTGAGTTGAAATTTCCTTTAATGCCTACCGTTGGGGGGAAAGGTAAAACAACTGGCGACTATGAAGGATGAAGAATTGGAGGTTCTTGACAGAAAGGTACTTGGAACAATATGACTGTTCCTGGCTTTGTCGGTGGCTTTAAATATTTCGAAAGTAAAAACAATAGAGGGTGTGATGAGCGCATTGGGTAACTTTCTACAAAAAACCCTCGGCTTCCAACAAGGTGTTTTTAATGAAGTGTTTATTTAATATGAAGATGTCAGAAGGTGGATCTATTGCTGACCATTTAAATGAGTTTAATACACTTACTAGCCAGTTAAATTATGTAAAAGTGAAATTTGATGATGAGATTAGGTCTCTTTTAATATTGTGCTCATTTCCAGAAAGCTAGAATAGATTGGTCATGGTTGTAAGTAACTCTGTCCCTAGTTCAAACACTCTTAAGTTTGATGATGTTGTTAGTGTTATTCTTAGCGAGGAAATGCGAAGAAAAAGAATAGGTGAGACATTAGGTAATGCGTTGACCATGGAGAGCAGAGGGAGACAAAATGAGAGAGGAAGGAGCTCAAGAAATCACAACAAGTCTAAAAAGGGCAGATCCAAGTCTAGATTCAAAAAAATAGAGTGTTGGAACTGTGGTAAGAAAGGACATCTAAAGAAAGACTGCAGAGCACCAAAGAAGAAAGGTGAGAGGCAGCAAGAGACTACTCAAGAAGCAAATGTAGCAGGTGATGTGTTACAAGATGCTTTGATTCTTGCATTAGTTAATATTAGCGATTACTGGGTAGTAGATTTGGGGGCTTCATGTCATGCTACACCCCATATAAAATTTTTTCATGATTATGTTCAAGGTGATTTTGGACATGTTTTATTGGGGGATGATGAACCATGTAAAATTGTTGGAAAGGGTAAGGTACAAATTAAGTTAAATAATGGAAGTGAATGGATACTAAAATATGTAAGGCACATTCTTACTATGAAAATAAATTTGATCTCAACAAGGCAGTTGGGAGATAGCGGTTGTTTGTCTACGTTTGGAGAAACATGGTGGAATATCACTAAAGGATCACTGGTAATAGAAAAAGGAGATATGGTAGGTACGTTATATTTATGTCCTCAGAATACTGATTATTATATCTCTGTAGCTTCCACAGAAACAATTGCAGTGTTGTAGCATCATAGGCTTGGCCACATGAGTAAGAAGGGGATGCAGATTCTCCACTCAAGGAAACTGCTTCCAGATATGAAGCAGGTAAGTTTGGAATTCTGTGAGAACTGTGTTTATGGAAAAAATAAGAGAGTTAGATTTATTAGGGTTGGGAAACAAAATAAGAGTGAAAAGTTAGAGCTTGTCCATACATATGTATGGGGACCAACTCAGGTACAATATCTTGTTAGCTCTCATTATTATGTTACTTTTATCGATGATGCAACTAGTAAAACTTGGGTTTATTGCATTAGACATAAATATGATGCATTTGATACTTTTAAGAAGTGGAAATATTTGGCTGATAATGAGACAGGAAAAAGGTTAAAATGTCTTAGATCTAAGAATGGAGGCGAATACTACAGCAAGGGGTTTGACCGTTATTGTTCACACAATGGGATTCAAAGAGAGAAGACAATCCCTAGAACACAATAAGAAAATGGTGTGTTAGAAAGGATGAACATAATGATCATGGAGCATGCAAGGTGTATGAGATTGCATACAAGGTTTCCCTTACAGTTTTGGGTTGATGCTATAAACACTATTGTTTATTTAATAAACAAAGGGCATTCAAGCACTTTGGATGGTGGGATTCCAGAGGGGGCATGGACAGGTAAACAGGTAAAATACTCATTTCTGAGAACTTTTGGTTGTGAAGCATTTGTCCATATTGAGAAATATTATAGAACAAATCTTGAAGCTAAATCCAAGAATTGTACCTTTATTGGATACAGGGTTGATGCTTTTGGTTATCGCTTATGGGATTTTGAAAATTGCAGAATCATTAGGAGTAGAGATGTAGTATTCAATGAAAAGGTTATGTACAAAGATCAGTTGCAGGGAAAGAAAGTGGAAAAGGAAAACATAGAGTACACAGTGCTTGATGAAATCAAAGAAAATAAAGTTCCAAAGGAACCAGAAAATCAAGAACAGCAGCAGGTACCTGAACTTCCTGCAACTGTAATAAAATATACCAGGTTAAGTAGATCCCCTGAATGATTCTCTCCTTCACTGTATTATTTATTAATGACTGATTCTGGTGAACCAGGATGTTATGAAGAGGCAATACAGGTAGAAACTAGAAAGAAGTGGTAGCAAGGCATGAATGAGGATATGGACTCATTGGTAAGAAACCAGACTTGGGATTTAGTTCAATTGTCTGTAGAAAAAGGGCATTGCATAATAAATGGGTTTACAGGTTGAAGGAAGAATATGGAGGAAAGAAGCGGTACAAGGCTAGACTTGTTGTAAAGTGGTTTTCACAAAAGAAAGGTATAGACTTTGATGAAATATTTTCTCCTGTTGTTAAAATGACTTCAATTATAACTATTTTAAGTCTAGAGGTGGTAGAATATTTGCATCTGGAACAATTAGATGTAAAAACGGCCTTTCCCCATGGGGATTTGGAGGAAGAGATTTATATGCAGCAGCCACAGGGGTATGAGGTCAAAGGGAAGGAGAATTTGGTTTGCAGGTTGAAGAAGAGCTTGTATGGCCTGAAGAAATCTCCAAGGCAGTGGTATTTAAAATTTGATAAGTTTATGGCAGAACAAGGTTATGATAGATGTCATTCTGACCACTATGTTTATTTAAAGAGGATAGATAATGGAAGATATATTATCTGTTTATTGTATGTGGATGACATGCTTGTTGTAGGGTCTAACATGCAGGATATAAATGTGCTAAAAAAAACTAGCTAAATCATTTGCGATGAAGGATTTGGGTGCTACAAAGAAAATCATTGGTATGAGAATAACAAGATACAAGAAATATCACAAATTGACGTTGTCTCAAGGTGAGTACATAGAAAAGGTGTTGTAGAGGTTTAGAATGCAGAATGAAAAACCAATTAGTACACCTTTAGCTAGCCATTTCAAACTAATTAAGGATATGTGTCCAGAGACACAGGAAGAGATAGATTACATGTCCAAGATTCCCTACTCATCAGCGGTTGAAAGCTTGATGTATGCCATGGTGTGCACAAGACTAGATATTGCACATGCAGTGGGAGTTGTGAGTAGGTATATGAATAATCCAGGTAAAGAGCATTGGAAAGTAGTATAGTGGATTCTCAGGTATTTGAGAGGTAGCACTTCTCATGCATTATGTTTTGGAGGTTCATAAACTATTCTACAGGGATATGTTGATGCAGATATGGTTGGTGATAAAGATAGTAGGAGGAGAACCACAAGGTATGTGTTTATTATGGGTGGAATAGTAGCAAGTTGGATTTCAAAACTGCAATAGGTTGTTGCACTTTCAACAACAGAAGCAGAGTATGTTGCTGCTACAGAGGCTAGTAAGGAGATGATTTGGTTGCATAGGTTCATGGAGGAATTAGGTAAGAAGAAGGAGAATAACATGATGTATAGTGACAGACAGAGTGCCATTCAGCTTGAAAAGAAATCAGCCTTTAATTCAAAGACTAAACATATAAAACTCAAGTAACATTTCATAAGATCTGTTTTAGATGAAGAAATGTTAAAATTGGAAAAGATACATACTAGCCAGAATCCTGCAGACATGTTGACGAAGGGAGTAACCAGAGAGAAATTGAGTTCCTGCTCAGTTTATGTTGTGCTTCAAGCATGAAGGTGGAAATAAGAAATTTTCCAAGTCCAAGGTCCAGAGCATAGTCCAGCAAGTGCAGCAGCGACGGCGTTTCCGTGATAAGTCTCGAAGTGGGATATTGTTGGTTGTGCAGTTTGATCTTCTAGATCCAGAGATATTATTCAGCTATGTTTGTACCCCAGGTTTACTGTACACTTGTTCCCCAACTTTGGTGTTCAGGGGTGAAGCACCCGAGAATTTTTTTTGGGATGTTTGTTGGCCAACAGTTTTGCGGACCCATGGTATTGGGTTAACCGTAGTATTTTCCCATGGTATTTCCCCTATAAAAGAAAAGCATTGCAATATGGTTGTTGCATGGTATTGTATTGTATTGTAGCATTGTAAACAATCTTTGTTATTGTGTGAGAGAGACTATGAGAACATGAAGAGGAAGTACAACAATATTGCTGCAGGTTGTATCCCTTCACCTTTTTGGACGGTAATAAAAGGATTGACAATTTCTGTGTGGATGTAGCCCGTCATTTGGGTGAACCATATTACATATGTGTCTCTCTGTAATGTGTTTAATGTGTTTTGCATCTTGTTTAATGATTTAACTGTATATATGTTATTGATCTACAGTCCCGTTTTCTAACACTTGCAAGTAGGATTTGAAAACTGAAGATTAGGGATCTCCAGAAAGTAGTTGGATCAACCAACTCGCCTCCTCCAAGCGCATCTACTGGTAAGGTCAATATCTTGTTTTGAAAAATTTCAATTTTGAGTGACTTACTAGACAAGAGGTCCCTAAGCACTAAGCTTGAGGACAAATTGGAAGGCCTAGAAAACTTCTTGGGTTAGAAGTATATGATTGGCCTCATTTTGAAAGAGAATGGTCTTGAGAAGTACATCAAGAATGAAGTTGCAGAACCTTAAGAAGCTGAAGCTAAGGAGAAGCATGAACAAGACCTAATCAAGGCAATGAGTATCATTGTTGATTCCATTAATGATCACTTGATCCCTCAGGTGTCATCTAAGAAGACATATAAGAAAATGTATGATGCACTTTCTAGAATGCATGAAGGAAAGAACATCAACATAATTATGAAGTTGAGAGCTCAATTGAAGGGCACCAAGATGAGCAAAGGAGAATCTATTCAAGATTACTTCACAAGGGTCTCCCAGATCAAAGAGAAGCTAAGTGCTATTGGAGATATCCTTGATGAGGATGAATTGGTTATGACTACTCTCAATGGCCTCACTAGACCTTGGGACTCATTCATCCAAACTCTATGTGTAAGAAAATAAAGTATGAAGGTTGACATAGTATGGGAATATTGCATACAAGAAGAAGCTAGAGTTGCCAATAGAGAATCTCTTCTCAGAGAAGATGACCAGGCTCTAGATACCCATACTGAAGAAATAAATCAATCAAACTTCAAGAGGAGCAATCATAAGCCTTCAAAGAAGAAATTCCAGAAGAAGAAGAAGAAGGATACTCAAAGTATTAATGATACCACTATCATAAGATAGGACATCTTGCTAGAGAATGTCCATCATCAAAGAACAACAACAACAAAAGGAATCATGCTCATTTAGCTAAAGATGAGAATGAAGAAAGACCTCAAAATAGAACTAGAGGTGAAGATGTAGAAGAATATGTGTTATTCTCTGCAATTTCTGGGTCTGTAACACCTGGAGAGGATACATGGCTTATTCATAGTGGTGCCTCTAAGCACATGACAGGAAAGAAGACAACTCTGCCAAATCTTGAATAGAAAAACTCTCACTAGAAGGTATCATTGAGAGATGACTATCAATATCCCATCAAAGGTATTTGTGAATCAAGCTACATGCTTAACTCTGGGACCTCCATGAATATGAAGGTGTCATGTCCCCGGTTTCGACCCCGTTTGCATGATGTATATAATGTAAATAATCATGGTGAGGAGCTAAAGGCAAAGGCCCCACCATCGATTTTGTTGTGTATGTTTCGGCAATAGAGGTAATTGCCAATGGTATGTCGTGCTATCCGGCACATTATAATTCAGCATCATGTAAACCCGCACATCAATTAAAATAAACCACAACCAGCTACGACAGTGCAACGTTGAATGAAAAGGGCATGGTTCCAAAGGATAAGGGGTGGGGGATGTCAAACCTTGGTTATGGGGGAAAAACCCATGTTTCACCCATGTTTTATTACCTTTGTTGTTTGTCACCTTTTGCCTCATCCAACCTTGTCAACCTCTTTAATGCTCAGCTGGTGGTTGAGGAGTTATGGCTGAGGGCATTTATTGCTGAAGTGGTGGTGGTTGTGGAAGGCTGTCAGCCTTACCCACTTGCTCACTCCACCCATTTCTGCCCATTCTTCTCCCTCACGCACTCTTCCCTGGTCAGTTTACACTCTACCACGATTTTGGTCTGATTGGCTTCTCACGCACAGGCTCGGGGCGATTTTAGTCTCACGCAGACATTTTCTGGGGCTCCACGAGTTGCTGAAGCACCCACGCACTGTAATTCGTGTCCTTGCTGTTGTTTTGTTCATCCACGGGCAAAATCGGAGTTGTTTTCTCCTCACGCAGGGCCTCTACTGCTGGAATCCTCATGTAGAAAATCGGGTATGTCTTTCCCGTGCATTTTTTTGTTGGGTGCGAGTCTTTCCTCATGCACAAGATGTTTGGGTCGTTTTTCCCATGCTGTGAGCCATGCTCGCTGTTGGTGTTTGGGGCTGTTGTCTTCCCCATGAGTTTTGTTGGCTGTGGGTTCCAATTTCGTTTTGGACCACTGTGGATTGCTAATTCGTGGGTTGAATTTTCCTTGTCTGTCCACGCTGGGAGTTGTTCTTCTCCTTTGTTGGGACTGTGTGAGTTGCCATTAGTCACCCAGAGGAATTGTGTGTGCTGTTGGCTGAATTTCCCTGTTTTGGGACTGTGGACTGTTGTTATCCTTCATGGTGTGTTGTGGCTGCTGATATACCCTGGTTTGGGTGCTGTTGTTGAGTTGTTTTGGCCACGTTAGGGCCAAAACCTACTCTGAGTTGCCTTATAGGCTGGAGCTGTGTCTCACCTTTCATTTGGGACTGTCATCGGTCATTTTGCTTCTTCACAGGGTTGTGAAGGGAATTGTTTTGGTTGCCTGAGTGCAATGGATAGTCTTTGGACTGTGTTGGCTTGGCTTGGTTGTTGAAATCCTGTGAAACCCAGCTGTGATGGATTGCTGTTTGTGCCCCTTGGCTATGTATAAGCCTGCAATTAACCCTTATTCCAGAGGAATCATGCCTAGATCGGGGGTGGCAGCATTGCTGAGAGATTGATGAGCAAGCTGGCCTATGGTTGGGTGGAACGTTGCAGCGACGTAGCTGGTTGCGGGTGAATTCTTCATTAGAAGATAAGTACTGCTGTTTACTTCACCTCTGTAATTTATATTGATGTTAAATGAACTATAATGATCTTGTTGAATGCTGGTTTATGAGTATGTGTGCTTCTGCTGTATGATTGAAGATAAATGCATCCGTGTATGCTTAATTCCAGCATTGATTTCATTTGATTATGTTCATGGGCTGTTTTCCCGGCTGTGTTGATGTGTTCGTCGCGTCCTCTTCATTGGTTGAGGGACGGGGACGTGACAGAAGGAAGTACTATATGTACCAGGTTTGAAAAAGAACCTACTCTCCATCCCAGATTTAGATAAGAAAGGATACAGGGTTGCTTTTATAGATGGACAAGTACTTATGTGGTCCAAATGAAAGACACTTGAAGATGTTGTATTCATTGGAGAAGAAGAAGGAGGACTGTACAAGCTCAAAGAACATCTAGAGACAAGCCTTGTCCATGAGACTACTAGTTCAAGTGAACTGTGGCATAGGAGACTTGCTCACATCAACTACAAAGCATTTCCCTATGTGATCAAGGTGGTAACAGGGTTACCGGATCTAAAGATCGAACATGAGGGAACCTGCAAGGGATGTGCATAGGGAAAGAACATCAAGAATCCCTTTCCGAAAAGTGACATAAAGACTAAAGGTACGTTGGAACTAACCCATTCTGATGTATGTGGTCCTATGCCCTCCATATACTTAAGTGGATATGAATACTATGTCACACTTATTGATGATTATTCAAGAAAGATTTGGATACACTTCTTGAAGAATAAGAGTGAAGTGTTTGGGAAATTCAAGGAATTCAATGCCTTGATAGAGAACTAGTCAGAAAAGAGAATCAAGACACTGAGATCAGATAATGGTGGAGAATACACTTCAAAGGATTTTGAAGCATTCTGTGAGGAGGCAGGAATCAAGAGGGAGCTAACAACTCCCTATAATCTCTAACAAAATGGTGTTGCAGAAAGAAAGAATAGAACTATCATGGAAGCAGTGAATACGATGATTCATGACCAAGACCTCCCTATGCACCTATGGGCTGAAGCTGCAAGAACAATTGTATTTGTGTGAAATAAATTATCTTACAGTGCTCTTCGATTCAAGACTCCTGAAGAGATTTATATATAAAAGAAACCTGAAGTAATCCATCTTAAGATATTTGGTTGTCCAGTATATGTACATATTCCGAAAGAGAAGAGAACCAAATTGGATCCTTCTGGTAAGAAGGGAATATTTGTAGGATACTTTGAAGTCTCCAAAGCCTTCAAGATATACATCTCAGGATTCCATCATATTTATATTAGTAGGGATGTATACTTCGATGAAGAGGAAGCTCTTAAGAAATCTAGAAGGTGTCAGCTTGAAGAAATACATGAAGAAGATGTACCTCCCAGAAGGACAAAAGTTGAACCAACTGCTGAAATAGTAGCATCAGAATATCATGACATGATATATCCTCAGGATCCCCTTACTATGGATATCTCTTGAAAGAGAAAACCTTCTTGGGTAAGAGAAATCATACAAGAAGCAGAAAAATATGGAGCACCATAAGGCTCAATAAGAACCAACAAAAGATCAAAGCCATATCCAAGTTATGTAGCTTTGATGTGTGATCTTGTAGACCAAGAACCCACCAGCTATGAGGTAGATGCACATAAGAAAGAATGGGTTGAAGCAATGATGGAAGAATACCAGTTGATCATGAAGAATGATGTTTGGGATATTGTTCCCAAAATAGAAACAAGAGTGTGGTTTCTTTGAAATGGATCTACAAGATAAAACATGCTGTGGATGGAAGTATTGAAAATTACAAAGCAATATTTGTGGCTAGAGGATTCTCTTAGAAACACGGGATTGATTATGAAGAAACATTTTCTCCAGTAGCAAGGTACACTTCCATCATAACTATCATGGAACTTGCTTCTATGATGAAATGGGACTTACATCAAATGGATGTAAAGACAACCTTCCTTCATGGTGTGATTGAGGAAGAGGTCTACATCAAACAACCACAAGGATTCAAATTCGAAGACAGAGTGACTCATGTATGTAAGTTGAAAAAGGCTATGTATGGACTGAAGCAAGCTCCTAGAGCTCCGTATGGAAGAATAGATAGCTTTTTGACAAGTATGGGCTTTACCAAGTGTAAAGCTGATCCTAATATTTATATGAATATTATGGATGATGAACCAATCATACTATTATTGTATGGGGATGATATATTTCTGACAGAAAATGAGAAACAGATCAAGGACTGCAAGAAGAAGCTAGCTGAAGAATTCGAGATGAAAGATATTGGATTGATGCATAATTTACTAGGGCTGGAAGTGTGGCAGATCCCAGAAGGAATATTTCTGAATCAGAGAAAGTATGAAGTAGAAATATTGAAAATATTTGATATGTTGGATTGTAAAGTCACGGCCACACCCATGGACACCAACTTAAAGCTGTTGTCTGATGAGACATCCGAGCTATGGGCATGAATCACTATATACATATTATTGGGTCATTAATGTATCTGACGGACACAAGGCCATATATATGCTTTGCTATGAACATCTTGAGTTAGTATGTATTTAAACCTAGATGGGTTCACTTGATAGCTGCAAAGCATGAAATGAGGTACCTAAAAGGTACGATTGATTTGGAACTGTACTATGAGAGAGATCATGACTACAATTTGTATGGGTATATGGATTCAGATTAGACAGGAAGTGCCATAGACAGAAAGAGCACCTTAGGTGGATGTTATTGTCTGGGATCCACCGTGATCTCATGGTTTAGTAAGAAACAATCCAGTGTTGCTCTCAGTACAGTTGAAGTAGAGTACATCGTAGCTTGCTCCGCTTGTTTTGAAGCGACATGGATTCAGAAGTTGATGTCAGGAATATTTGACATGGATGTGGACACCACAGTAATTTTCTGTGACAATCAGAGTTGAATAAAGATGACAGAAAATCCAGTGTTCCATGACAAATCGAAGCATATAGAAATATAATATTTCTCTATAAGGGATATGGTACAAAAGGGAGCCATCAGGCTCCAGTTTGTGGGTATCGCTGAGAAAGTTGCTGATATACTGACCAAGCCTCTTTCTTGAATGAAGTTCGAATATTTCCACGACAAGCTTGGTGTAGTTCTAAAGGAATTTCCTCACAAGGAGGAAGAGTGATGGGACTAGAAATAATGGACCCTATTTGAAAAGGAAGATTAATTCGAAGACATGAACCCTCCTCGGAAAAAGGGGGAGCAGGTTGATAATATGAAACTTTCCAGGAAAGGGGAAGTAATGATGAGACTAACATTGATGATGGATGATAGTGATGATGGTCTAACATTTATTTATGGACGATAGTATCCTCTCTTGAGGATGGCAGGTCTAACTCTCTGTGCATGAGAGTGTTCCTTACTAATTAAAGGATGACCCTACAAGTTGTTACCCTTGCATGGAGAATACTCATATTCAGTTCTGAATATCGTAGATTAAACAATCGCTTAGGATTGGTCCTAAACTTAGTGGTATGGATGCTCTAAGATGAGTTCGCATGGACACTAGGACTAACATTATGTATGTAGTCGAGAATTGCCTTGCAGAATATACTATTGTATGGAGAGTATGCCTACATTCATATGTAGATTCCATAGAATAACACTCGCTTCGGAGTGGTCCTAACCTATGTGGTGTGGATTCTCTATGATGAGTCCTCACGGATGATGTAGTATAACACTCACTTGGGAGTGGTCCTAACCTGTGTGGTATGGATCTTCTACGATGGGTTGACATTGTGTATGCGGTCGAGATCTACTATGTAGACAATACTCTTGTTTGGAAGAGTATGCCTACACACAAGTGTAGATACCGTAGTACAACACTCACTTGGGAGTGGTCCTAATCTGTGTGGTATGGATGGTCTACGATGAGTCCTCACAGATGCATTAGAGGAAATTTCAACTCAAAATGGGCCTCCTAAGAAAAATAATAAAATAATAATAATAAAACAATATTTATTAATTTTGGAGGAAGAAAAGCAAAAAACTACTTTTTTTGTTCGTATTTTCGACATATCTCCCTGTGAGTTTACTCAAATTTCGATCGGGAGAGCTCGTTGGATGCGTAATTAAATTACGCATCCAACGAGTACCCAATTGGCATACTTTTGATGGACCCCTCTACCCAAAAAAAAAGAAATACCTAAAAAAATGTGATGATGATGTCATCATCACATTTTTTTAGGTATTTCTTGTTTTTGATGGACACCACTACCCCAAAAACAAGAAATACCTAAAAAAACATGATGATGACATCATCATCACGTTTTTTTAGGTATTTCTTGTTTTTGGGGTAGAGGGGTCCATCAAAAGTATGCAAAGTGGGTACTCATTGGATGCAGAATTTAATTTCGCATCCATGGAGCTTTCCTGATTGAAATTTGAGTAAAAACACAAGGAGATATGTCGAAAATATGAACAAAAAATGTAGTTTTTTTTATGATACCTATCCCCAAATTTATATTAAAAAAATGTTTAAGACCTATACGGTATTTCAAATTTAAAGAAATTTCATTGGATAACATATGATTGCATGGAATTTGAATTAGTGTTAAAAGGCCGATTTTGAGTTGAAATTTCATCTAATGATAGGGCTGGCAATGGGTGCAGTCGATATCTACATTTAGTTGTAGATGATTCAGCTGATCAATTTCATGGATCATGCTAATACATGATTTCATCGTCCTTGGACTTATGTCCTAAAGTGATCAGGATTGATCATCCCGCAAATAGATCATGTGTACTACAGATAACGTGGCGATAAAGTATCAAGTAGATCGAAGTACAACAACGAAGGGTCAAGTAGATCGAAGTGCAGCTAAAAAGGATCAAGAAGGATAGAAGGACTATTGCAAAGGATCGAAAGGATTGAAGCGTTGCTGCAAAATGATTGAAAGGCTCAAATTGTTGCTATGAGGGATCGAGAATATCAGAAGGCTACTGTAGAAGATAGAAGTGTTGCTGCAAAGGATCGAGAAGATCAAAGTGCTGCTGCAAAGGATTTAGAAGATTGAAGTGCTGCTGCAAAGGATCGAGAAGATCAAAGTGGTGCTGCAAAGGATTGAGAAGATCAAAGTATTGCTACAAAGGATTAAGAATATCGAAGTGCTGCTGTGAAAGATAGAGAAGATCGAATTGCTACTGCAAATGATTGAGAAGATCGAAGTGTTGCTGCAAAGGATCGAGAAGATCAAAGTGCTGCTACAAAGGATCAAAGTACTGCAAAGGATCTATAAGATCGAAGTGCTCCTACAAAGGATCGAAAGATCGATGCATTGCTACAAAGAAAGGATCAAGTGATGATGTGATGCATAAGAGAAAGAGTAACTGTTTTAGTTACTGATTGTGAAAAACTTCCCGTGACGTATAGATGCATTACCTCGATGTACTATTGTAATTATCTCTATTTTCTCCTATAGTCAGTGACGATGTTGTCAGTAGAATAACCTTCTCGTTAAGGGGGAGTGTTGAAATATTGTAACTTCAAAGGATATTGTAAATGTATTTTACTGATGTAACCCAAGGGAGATGTTATTATTCCTATAATGGGGTGTTACTATTGTATTTGGTCATCATAGAGTCATGAGGTAAAGCCTCCACTTGTGTTAGGTCTTTAGTACCCTAATAAATAATATAATATATTGTTTTTGAGTATTCCTAGTTGAAGTCGTCCCAAACAATTTATTGGGGCCGACTTGTCTAGTGAAAAAGTCAATTGACACATATATATAAATAGAGGAGATGTGGTTCTTATTTGAACGTAGACTCACTCACTTGTGTAGCCCATAGGAGAGAGAGAGAGAGAGAGAGAGAGAGAGAGAGAGAGAGAGAGAGACCGAACAGAAGGAGGAGAACACCTATTTTTNTTCTTTTATACATCTTACACAAAGGAAGTTTTTTCTGGGTTTTCTTCCCCTTGAGGGTTTCCCAGGATAAATGATGTGTCTATATTGTGATTATGTTTCTATCAGTGATATTTGATATGTTGATTCTATGATTTTGAATTGAATACTATTGAATCTAGTCTAGCATATGAAAACTTAACGATTATGACATAGATGTTGTTGCTCATCCCTCAAGAGATGCAGAGGGAACTTCAGAGTCTATAGATATATGATGATATAACCATACCAAGGTTCCAGATACAAGCTAAGGAAAATGTGCTAATAAACAAATGATTCTTCAGGAATCGTGCCCTCATGCAGCCTAGGAAGATGTTACATCAATTCCACAAAGACCAAATACTTCTTGGATTTTGTCGAAACAAAATCAAGGCCAAATTATTGTAAGATAAAAATCCACTTATTATATTTTCCCCCTATCATCCATATGGTCAAGACAAACTGAAATGGATTGATATGAGCTATGACCATGGTCTAGCGAAGTAATATGTAGATGTATTGTCTCAATCGATGACCTGTATGAAGAGTCATTAAGGCCAACTTATCAATGTGAGTATATTAAAGTTCTACATAGATGATATGTCGGCTGAGATAATAAAGAATGTGCTCATGGAGCTCGCCATCCTATTGAAATAGAACCATACCAATAGTATCTTGAGATGTGGCCACATACAACAAGAAATATCTACTATAGTCTGGAGGACTGAGCAGATGGGACAATGACAAGTATTTATTAAGGGAATCAAAGGACTCTTTGGATTTATCATCCCTTAACAATGGATTATCCTTCTTCAATGAGCACATAAAACCCTTAGTCAAATTGGCATAGTTCACAACCAACCGATGCAAGAAATTAGTCACCCCTTAGAGGCTCTGAAGTTGTCTAATTGTGCGTGGGGGAGGTAATCGAATTATTTCCTAAACCTTAAAAATATTGACTGTAATCCCCTACTTTGACATAATGAATCCCAATAAGAAAACCGTCCTAACACAAAAGATGCACTTTTTAGGGTTGAAACAAATATCATAATGACAACATATTTCAACTACCAAATGAATATGTGTTGTATGATCCACTCTCTTGCAAGAGAGATCAGTGAGGTCATCCAGATACACCTCAATGATATGTTTAAGGTCATGAAAGGAGAAGGTCATCACCTACTGGAAAGTAGCTCCAACATTTTTCATGTCAGAAGGAATTTTCCAGTATGCAAGAGTACCCCAAGGACATATAAATATTGATCCTCGAGTTTAATTTGGATTTTATTATAGCCAAAAAAATCATCCATAAATGAAAACATTTTCTTCATGCACACTCATACAAAATATTATAAATAAATGACACGGGGAAGTTATGTTTAGGACAATCCCTATTCAGATCTCTAATATCAGTACACACATGGATGGTCCCCTGCTTCTTATGTACAGGAATAGGGTTGGATACGCATTCGGTTAAGGGAACCAGGTAAATTAAAACAAATTTAAGAAACTTCTCTACCTCATCCTAGATGGTAGGTTCCTTACATGGATTCAGAGCATGCAAGCGTTATTAAGCAGGGTTAGCATTAGAATACATTTTTTATTTCATGTTCAACAATACATGGATCAATCCCTAGAATTTATTGATAAAACCAAGCAAATACATTGCAAAATTACTTGAATATCTCGGTGTATGTTTGAATGTCCTTGGGTGAACAGTCAACACCAATATAATTGTTCTCTACTTTACCATGGGTATAAGAAATGTTGATTGAAATGGTTGGTGATATGTTTTCCATGTTACCTTTAGTGTATATACTGTGAGTACCTATTGGAGAACGATATGACCAACTCTCTCGCTTAGTGTTTTCCAAAATTCATCTCACTCAATTTGTTCGATACGCGGGAGGAAGTAAGATCATTGATGCATATCCTCCCAAGGATATTCTGGACTAGTCATGGCCTCATTAATAAATTCATTTAAAGGAAAATTTTAGTCTAGAAAATTATGTGAGCATGATGAAATATCCACCCAAGTAGGAGGCATAATGAGATCCTCCTCTTCTATATGTGAGGGGGAAGGATTGGAGTCTACATTGATATCAAGTGAGACTTGGTAGGTGGTCTACACTGCAGAACATAAAGTTTCTATGCCAGTGGGTTAATGAACTTCATCCAAATTAACTAGAGAAGGGAGATTCCATGGGTTGCTCAAATACGAGGTATGAAACGAGACCGGGCTCAAAGGTGAAAAAATGAAACTAGGAAAAAAAATCAATAGCTAGGATCGGTGTTGGAAAATTAAAGCTTCCCATCAACAAAGGATACATTCCAATACCAACGTTCTTAGTGGCTGAATGAGAATTAGAAATTACTTATATAGTTAGACTCGATGATGCCGAGGGACTAGAACTATCAAATGAAAATTGATCTATTGTCACAATTCTATATTCATAAGGAAAGCACATGACATGAAATACCAATGACATGATCATCTTCATGGAATAAAATCCAGTTCTGACCCAATAAAATATTATTGTAAAGCGGTGCATCAACCACCTTGACCTCGATCGGGACGGTCTTCCCCCCCAACTGGAGCTGAAGGGAAGGAATAATACCATGTAGTTGAAAGGAACTTCCATAAAATGATGTCAGCATAGTCATGGATTTGGATGACATGGGAGAGCCAAGGCCCTTCCAACAAGACAAAGACATCACAGAGGTAGCAACACCTTCATCAACAACTGTATGTTTCCTGGCATTATTCAAACACTCCACATGGACTTGCAAATCCATATGGTATGGTAAGTTAGGTTTAACCTTGTGAGTCTCGAAACTGACAAAATTGGGGCCATTTGAGTCAACCACTCCTAAAGTAGCTAATAACACTTTCATTTATAAGGGATAAATGTGAAGCACTTCTAGGGATGACATCGCATAAGGAGTATAACCCAAATTCTCAATGATATAATGGTGTTGGGCATGTCAGGAATTAGGATTTTGTGTTGAGTGATTCATGACACCTTTTAGTACATGTGGTATAGTTTCAGTATTGTCAATCTGCAGACGAATCTCTATAGGTGGAGTCTCTTTACCCATGATGAGATGCGACGAACCACAATCAAATGAGAAGGTTGAAACATGTACAACCGACATCATATTCATACAACCATGACTACTTTCCAGGACTGGCAGGTTTTGAATCCCACCACTTCAAGTGTTTGGATTCATCAAAGACATATGTTTATTGTGTGGAAGGGGATTGATCAACATAGCTAGGATGTGTGTGATAAAATTCTAGGCCTCATTAATCCTAGGGTATAAGTGCGTCGAAGGGTCTCCTCCACAAATTTTACATGTGAATTTGACCTTTGGTTTAGACTTCGTATCCCCTTTATCATTTTCATCATTCTTTTCATAATTATCATTCTCCTTTTTATTCCAACCCTTTTTATTATTTTCCCCTTTTTCCTATTATTTCTAGGTTGTTGGTTAACCTTCTAGTTCGACAACTACATACAATGTAAATTCACCAATTGGTTTGTGGTGGATTAAGCCTCAACATGTCCATCTAGGGATTGGTTAATTGACAAATTTTTCATTTAATGTGTAACCTAGTCTACAAATTTCACACTCACAAACCCAACGATTCCATCATCATGTGTCCTAGGATGAAACTTGGGGTCATGATTTGAACCTGGTGCATCAGGAATGATATCATAAAGGATACCATATTGAGCAAAAATCAAGTCTAATTAGTGAGCTTAGAAAATGGCATGTTCCTCAGTGGCCACTCCAGACGTAGAAACATCCTTCACAATATAAGGGAATAAGGAGTTAAGGAACCACTCTAATAGGAATTCTGGTGGAATGTTGGCCTTAATCAATCACTTTCTTCTATGCCACTCTTAAATATGATAAAAAATGTGAGTGTCCTTTTCTTGTCGAAAGGTCAAGAAGAGTTTGGTACCATAATTGTAGTGAACCAACAAATGAAATTGATTAAGAAATACCATGGTCAAATCATTAAAAGTATGGTATGTTCCCCTAGGAAGCTATATATATCTTTTCACAGATGGACCTGTGAGGGTGCATTGAAACAATATTAATCGGATATAATGTAACAAATTCAAATAATAACAACAAATTCAAATAATAATAATAATAAACATCAACATATATATAAAATAAATAATAATAAATAATAATCATTAATAATGTCTTCACGAAAAGACATGACTCTTAATGAAAGGGTATTCCATCAAAATATAAATAACGGGCTCTCAATTGTAATTTGGACTTATCCATCAATTTATTCATATTTTATAATCTATGGATATGTGGGTTATTTCAAAAATTACTTAATTGAGAATATCCAACTATGGATGTTACAGTCGTATCAGAGCTATATGGACCTTGGATAACATTATTTACACCTTGTGTAGATTTAGGTTTCCCAAAAAAATAGGACTTTGTCCTTAAAAAATAAAAAAAATAAAAAAAATAAAAAAAGGTAAAAGTAACTCCCCCCCAAAAAGAGGTAAAAGAAAAGAAAAGAAAAGTTAAAAAAGAAAAGATAAAAGCTAAAAAAGAATAAAGTAAGAGTGAAACCAAATGTGGTTTCTTAAAGTGGGTTTGGGTTCGAATATAAAAAGTGCATAATAATAACTACAATGAAGCAAGTGAGATTTGAACCTAGGTGGGGAAGGTAACACTTATTCCTCCCAACCACCCAATCTACTCGCATTTTACAAAACTATTTGAAAAAAAAAGAGAAGAAGAAGGAAGATTGCCATAAAAAAAGGAAGGTCAAAAAAAGAGAAAAAGAAAAGAAGACAAAAGTGAAGTAAAAACAAAGTCACAAACAATGGCACCTACATATTTGGAAATGAAGTCACAGCCACAAACAACAGTGGACGAGTTAGAGCAATATAAGGCGATCAATAAAAGTATACAAGCTGACGTTGAGAGGCAGAAGCGGTTGAAAGAGTGGAGAGACAATGAGAACCGTCGCTTATGGAATCAAAATCGACAAATAGAACGAACCATAAGTCATAACAAGAAAATGCTATCTAATCACGATAAATAAATATCATGTTTAAAAATTCACAATCAAAACTTAGAAGACGAGATCACAAAGTCAAAAAATGACAACAACTCACCATATGGATGCGATAATGAATTAGAAGAAGAAATAAAGAATCTACACAAAATCATGACGGAAAAAAATGTTGAATTGGCACAAGTCCAGTTGAAGTTAGAAAATCAAGAAACAGAGTTACGTCATCATAAACAACAAAAAGAAAAAATTCAGCAATAATATGACGATAGTAAGAAGACATATAAGTTATAACTGACAAAATTCAACAAGGTATTATCAAGCAATTCTGAAGAAATTTTCAGATTAAGAAATAATAACAAGACACTAGCCACAAAAATTAAGAAGTTGAAAAGTAGTCGGAAGACAGAACAATCTATGGAAGAAATTGAAGGAAAACTTCTAGACAAACAGGAAGAAAATTGTTGTATCATAAGGCATAACGAAGATCTTAAGGAACAACTTAAGAAGTTTGAAGATGACAGAAAATCACATGTAGAAGTGATTAAGAAGTTTCAAAATGATAACATGCAGTTAGAAAACAAGTTGGAAAAGATACAGAATGAAACCTTAAAACCTCAAGAGATGAAAATACAACTTTCTGCTCAGACCAATGCTAAAAAAATGACACTCGTAAAAGAAAATGACATTGTGAAAATTCCATATTGACACCCCAACCATAAAAACAAATATTCTAAAAAGTGGGAAATGTCGAAAGATAGCAATACCAATGTGATCAAATCTCCTAATGATAGATCAATATGGAATGCCAACAGTCCACAACAAATCAATTTGGGATGGATTGATTCGTCCACATATCGAAAGTTGTGCTCAACTCTTAGTAGTTTGTATCGACATGTTTCATCAGCTGTGACACCACAAAAAATGATGCAAAAACATTATAAGGCTTTGAGGACAAAGCCTTTCTAAGGGAGTGGCAATGTAACAAATTCAAATAATAACAACAACTAATAATAATAATAATAATAAACATCAACATATATATAAAATAAATAATAATAAATAATAATCATTAATAATGTCTTTATGAAAAGACATGACTCTTAATGAAAGGGTATTCCATCAAAATATAAATAACGGGCCCTCAATTGTAATTTGGACTTATCCATCAATTTATTCATATTTTATTATCTACGGATATGTGGGTTATTTCATAAATTACTTAATTGAGAATATCCAACTATGGATGTTACATATAATCATGGTTCAATGAATTCTAACAGAACCAGAGATGAAAATTCATAACATGATCACCTGGATCCTCTCCCTTCTTACCATGAAACTTCTGAATGTTCGAAGGAATCTTAGCGAGGATTGGAGGCCATGTTGGGTCATGCCACACTGGGTTGTTGTGATTCTATACGATTCAAGAAGATTCATTGTAGCTAAAAAATGGAGCTTAGATTGCAGCATTTGATTCCATTCCCCTTGGAATATTGGTTCTTATACAATGGGTTCTGGTAAAGTCCATGACCTTGACCAATCAGGTAAAAACCTTCTCCCATATGACCCATGTAAGGGTGCACGAGCATTTTCATGTGAGGTATTCCTTGGGAACGGGGAGAAACATTACTAAATTTAACCATCTGATGAACTGGATGTCCCCCAGACACATGAGGAGGAACATGGCCTCTTGAAAAAGGGATTCTTGATGACGTGGAACCCATACAAATGAGAACATTCCCACCCAAGGGCCCACTCGAAAATGGGGAGGTTTCTTCATGAGAAATGCATTCTAAGAAATAGGTGCAATTGACGATGGGAAAAAAGATGGGATGTAATTCATATACCCAATGTTCACATATCCACAACCACCCATAATACGATGAGAACTAGTGTGAGGAGCAAACAAAGGAGGTGGCCAGTGGCCACCCCATGAAAAATGGAGTATAAGAAGGAATATGACCACCTCCAAAGGGATATGCAATGAAAGAGGTTAATGTGTCCATCAATCCAACACTAGGGTCAATACTAGGAATGTGCATGGATGATGGAATACTCACTGAAACATTCTGTATGCCAAACATAAAAGGATTCGAACTAGAGGGAATGGAGTGAGCCTCGGTACCAACCTTGTTGAGGAAAATTTTGGTACAAAGTTCGAAGACCATGTGAACTCAAAAGGATTTGTTCCTACAGGATTGGAAGGACCAGTTGTGTAAGGGAAAATGTAAGCCAGAGTCCTAGGGAACCACAAAGTAGACTAAGAGCAAGTCTTGGGGACTCCTCCTCCCAAAGCAGATGAAGAGTGAGTCCTGGGAACTATGAAATCTCTAAAGTAGTACTCATCACAAAAATTTGAATGACCCCCCTATGAAAATGAGTACCAATATAATTTCTCTGGATCTTATAAAGAGGTTGTTTAGGATAAAAAGGTGGTAAAACTACTAACGATGAGATCGAGGGGAGTCGAAAATCAATCCATGATGAATATTCTAAGAGAGACTCAAGTAACCATGATCCCTAAGGACAAATATTGAACATGAAGCACACCCATAAATAATCTAGGATAAATGCACGCAAGCAAGGAGTGAGGATTAATGAGCTCCTGAATACATTAGGTATGTCTCTCCTAGGAGAGAACTAAGACTCCCATACACTACAAGCGGAGTTATGTGACCAATTATAGTGGACCTCAATGCATAAAGAGAATATGTTGTCCGACCCCTACCTAGCTGAGACACCCACATAATAAACTCTGCAAGTACCCCCTGTGCTACCAAGGAAAAGAAACTAAGGTCACTTCAATATAACAAATGCTCAAGTGGATATTTGTAGGAGAGATACATCCTATGGGAAAGGTAACTAATCCCGAAGCTCAAAAGCACTAGAGGTACCTAGAAAAAACCCAGATATGAATAGGATACTAGAAATATCTCTGGTGCTCACTGAAGGTAATGGAGGGATATCTCCACCCTCAACGTGACCACTACTTTGTGATATACTCCCGTGTAAGAGGATATTCTTGAAAAAAACAATTATAGCAAGGGTTTGTCCTCTACATGTTTAGACACCTAATTGTTTTCATTTTATATTATTGGAGAAGTTTACTCACACAACCTTATTCCAAGACTCTAAAACCTAATATTGTTGTTGCACCCTACGAAATAAAACATTTTAATCAGTTTTAAATTAAGAATTCATTTTAATAGGTTGTGTTTAATCCAAGGATATGGTCATGAAACTAGTGATGATATGACTCAACAAAAAAAGTAAATATGCACACATGAAAATAATGCCAAGTGAAGAATCGTTTTCCAAATGAAAATATGGTATGCCACTAAATGAAATGCAAAGGTGATTCCTTTCCTTTCAAGTGTAAGTGCAATATTTCCTAAATTAAAATCTAGACTAATTCCATTCCAAGAAAATTGATGCAAGTGCTTCTTTCAATGCAAATGCAAAATGCAAATGAACATACAATAATGCAAATATTTTTGTATTTTCAAAACAAATGAATGAAAATGAAAAAGAGAACCACTAAAATCTCATCCCCCAGCAGCAGGTATAAAGACACAAAGCTAGAAAGACACCAAGATTCAATGATTTATGCACTAAAAGAAAAATAAAAAGGGAGAAAATGACAAGAACATATTCTCTAAAAACTAATAAAAAATAGGTTTTCAGTCACAAAAGAAGCATCCAACAGACAACATAGAGGTCCTGGAAGACTCAGAAATATTCACAACCTGCCCAACAATCCCTCAAATCAAGATATCAAATAAAAATTGAGGTGTATGTGACTATTCAAAGAACAATAGCATATGTACATGACCTACCATAGGACATTCCACATATATACATGACTTCCATTACAGTGACACGCGTATACAAATAAAATGGGGTAAAAAATAAAGGTTAAGGCCAAATCACTGCAAGGAATTGTCAGTAAACCAGCATAGATCCAAATCCTAGGCTCTATCAAGCGCCGAGAGGGATCAAATCTCTCGAGGTGCAAACCTCTTCTTAGGTATTGTACTCAATGAGCTATCAACTTTGGTGTGTCCTACATATAGCCATTGATTTGATTCAAACCAAAAGATACATATTTTTATTTAAGGTCCACATATAATATTTTTATTATTAATATTTAATATTATTTATGGCTGGCATATAATATTTATTATTATTTTTTATTTTGTTAGGAATGAACATTACAACATGTCACATACCCCAAATTGCAAAAACATTTTATGTTTTAGGAGACATTATGTTAAAATTTTATTATAAAGTTTGTAATTAATGACCAAGTGGGGTCAAGGATAATTGCATTTAATTGTTGAATATTTTATTATTAAATAAGTGAAATATGAGACAACAACTTAAGGAGGCTATTAAATGAGTGTTTTACTGGCCACTTAGTGGAATAGGATGGGTTGAGAGTAGATTGACACTTGGAAGCATCCTCAAACTACTTCTAGTTTTTGCAGGAGAAAACTTCCCTGTTTTTGTTGTCATGTTCCCCAAGAAAGTGAATAAGAGAGGGTGGCTGATTAAGTGAAAACTGACCCAAAAGACCTAGGGATGCTAATAAAACTTCCCATTGAATTTAGTTGAGGCTGCTCATTCTTTACTTGTGAAATTTTTGAGTGAAATTAGTGCACAAGAAATTCGATGGAGGGGACTAGCAGAAGTTTTTGAGTGAAAAGTGCTGAAGTTTTGAACTAGTGTAGCTGATTTAAGATGAGTTCATACTGCTACAAGCAAAAGGATTACTGCTGATTACTCAAGGGAGTTACAGAGGTTTCTAAACCATTTCTCTCACCCAGTGCTTTCCAACTAGGTGGACCAGTAGACAGGCTCGGGGGTCCTAAGATTTGCGGTTCAGATATCTTCAAAAGTTGGTCGGGAGGAACAACTCCTTAATTTGTTGTCTCCTCTACTACATTTCCAGGTTCTACATGTTCTTTCTAACTTCTTTATGTAAGATTAGGAACAAGAAGGAATGAATTTAGGAATTAATATGTTTATGTGTCTGCTTCATCTGTTATTAGAATTATTGGAGGAAATCATTTACTGTGAAAATATAGATGAATCTTGAATTAGGTGTGGCTTAGAATAAATGATTAGAGTAATTTTAAATTTACTGATGGATAAAAATACCCAACTGTATTTTTCCACACCTTCAAGAAGGTAGTACTCTAGTACAGTAGGTTAGATTAAATTATGATGGATAAATCAAATCAAGAATGCATGATTATGTTATTTACTTTCTACAGATTCTTATATAATTTACTAGAAGAAAGATTCTCTATTTCAAAGGTTTCCTTAGTTAGAATACATTATTTAAACATAAAAAAACTTCTTTCAAGAAAGACCTTTTAAAAACCAATATACAGTCTGTGTAAGGGTGCTCCTTGAACACAGTAATAATTATTATTTAGAAGTTCAATACATTATAAATATACATAGTTGTTAAATAATATAGGAACAAAAAATAGCATAAGAAAGAGCAGTTAATAAACAGTAAAAATGAAATATATTAATAATTTAGGATTTAGTCTTAACATCTAAGTAATTTTTATTTATACTGTAAATAAACATCAAGTAATAAACTCATTATGTTAATCAATAATAATGCAAGGATTTTAAATAAAATATAATTACAAACTCTAAATCTAGGGAGAACTGTAAGCTATTATCCTTTTACCTTCTCTTTCCAGATTAGGGATTTTATAGTATTTACCCTTAAAAGCATAGGATTAAAATCAAATTTAACAGAAATAGTATTAAAACTGTTTATCAATTATAAACTAAGACAATTTAAGAAAAGACATTTTAAAAATTTCTCAATCGAATTTACAGAGTAAAACTCGGGTTGAATTAACAAACCCTTCTTTTTATTTATTTCCTGAAACAATTCTTTTATTGACAGAGAAGAACTCAGACATCATTTTAAAACCAATATCCTAAACTTTTCCCTCTTTTTATTAAAAATTGACAGTAGGGACTTAAACAACAACAAAAATCTCTTCCTTATTCTCTTAATTCCATTCATCAAATACAAGTAATTGTAACAATAAAGTAATTTCTATTAATTTAAAACTTAAACAAAATTGAGATATATCCAATACAGGAAAACCCCACAGTCTACCATCGATTTCTTTAAACCACAGTTCATTACCGATTATATGATATCTAACACAATAGGCCTTTAAAGCTTAAGAATAATATAAAGATCTTTAAAACCCTATCTAAAAACCCATTTAAAAATCCCACAGAAGTCAGAGCTTTAAATCCTGTCCAAAATAAATTCTTGTAAATCAAGTTACGGCTGCAAGGGCTTCATAAAATTTTCATTAAAGTATTCAAGTCACGGCCATACGACATTCTGAAAAAAAATAGACTACATCGTAGCCATGACCAAGTAGTATTCAAACCAAGTGAAACAGTATCACCCGTGAACCCTTACAACCATCGTAGAAGGAACCTCCGACAGAACCGAGGCTTACCGATGGGTTGTAGAGTGTGGATACCTTTCTCCAAAGACTTCTTATGCTACCCATCTCCTTTCCACACCTATAGAAATACTTGCGCTGTAAATTAGAAAAGGTTGATCTTTATTTGAAAGAGATTCTAGTACTAAGAATTAAAACCTTACAATGAAAACAAACAAAGAACAAAAGACGTTACCTAGAGAGTTTCAGTTTTGGCCTCACAGTGTTGTGCCGGTGTTGCACAGTAAACCCCAATTGAAGAAGATTTCTTAGCCTTCTTATGATGCAGAAGGAATTCCTAGAACCTTGACGAGGTAAAAGAAGAGTCACAGTAAAATTTGAACAAAATACTTCTCACTATCATACGAAAACCCCTAGGTGAGCTACGAGTTTTAAAAACCAGGAACCACTGCCAAAATGGAGGTATTAACTTGGTGGTTACACAAAATCAATTAATCACCGATCTACAGAATAGCAGTCCAGGCCATCACCCTCGTAAAACAAAGCAATGGCATCCATGGCCATGATACCATGAGCCGACAACAACACTGCACAACAACAAGGATAGGGTAAATGCACAAATTTAGGGTTTTGGAGACATATGTAGTAAAGTTACAAATGTCAAAACCCTATCCTATAACCATCGACCACGTGGAAGATCAATATGCATTGGAATCATCGGTCTTTCTCTATAGTTTCAAGAGCATTGGAGAATCCTGCAAAACAAAAATATTTTTCATAACCCTTGGTTATAAACTCTTTTAAAAATCAATTGATATATTTATATTCATAGGATGCATAATGTAAATTAAAAAGGTATGATAGTTATAACCTTCATTTAAATAGGAATTATAGTTATAGAATGAAGACCGTGTAATTAGAATTAACATGTGTAAAAGGTTTTAACCTTGTTAATATTGATACAAACACTCTTATGACAAGTAATAAGACTATGCAAAAAGACTATTCGTAACATAGGTTAGAACCTTAGTTAACAAGTTTACAAGTAAGATTTCGATTATAGAAATGCTTAGCATAATTCAAGGGCAAAGTTTTTATAGTCTAAAATTGTGTAAATAAGGTAATAAATCTTATCATATAACATCTCTTAATGAGATTTAAATCATCCAAGAGTTTGGGGTTAGTTAGGTTCATTAAGTAATGAACTCTTGAACCCCTAAAACCAAAGCAGTAATACTACCTATATAGCAAAGTATGGTTTTTCTCCTTTCTTACTCATTTGGAAATTGCATAGGCAGAGAAGGAAATTTTACTCTATTTGAAACTCATTAGTTTCTTTGTTTTACATGACATTTCTCTAGACTTAGGTTTTACTGTTTTTTGTATAACAAGATAATGCATGATTGAGATGAATACGTATGAATTACCATGGTAATAGGTAATAATGTATCAAATGACCCAGTATACAAAAAATTATCTTTCTCTAGAATTGTATATAGGACCTAATATGATAATAGATAAATGAAAGTATGATGAAAAAGTTATAATCGAAGCTAGGTAGAAGAACATCTAGATTTATGTTTAGATTTTCCAAATACTTACACTTACAAGAAATTAAATAAAAAGCAATTATACAGTCTCGACAATACCTCCTTTATTTGATCAAAGCTGTAAACTAAACAAATATACTAGCATTTTTATTTATGCTAGTTGAGATAATTAATCTCGATCCGGAAACTGGTTACAAAAAATCTTACCTGTAAAAAGACCTGTAAAAGAAGCATCACTTCACTACATTAGCTAAAAATCTAAGTAAGCCTCAGTCATGAACTGAAGTTCTTTCATATTACAAACAATAAAATAAACTTTAGTACCTAGTAAACAAACATATGTTTTCAACTCATGTCACTTCAGATCATAACCTGATAAACCAATCTTTAGTTACTGAATTATTGAAGCAAATAATTAAATATGCAGATATAGAAATTAACAAAGTAATTAGTTTATACCTTAATGTTGTTAACTGTTAACAGTTAAATGTTCCTCTTAAGCAATGATTGTAAACATTTAATGTCATAGGAAAAATTTTAAATTTTTATTAAATTTTGGAGTATTACATGTGGTATCAGAGGCCAGTTTCAAACACTAGAGGCCTGAATGTGGCTCAACCCGCATAGACAAACAGTAAATTAAATGCATGCATACTGATTATTATTTTTCTTATTGAAATGTTATTACCAGAAAATGTTTCTGAGTTAGAACTGCAAGTAGGGAAATACTCGAGGAATATACAGATGAGGATTCCCCATTTAATGAACAAAGTAATTCTAGAAGAGAACCAGTTCAGGAAGAAATAACTAACAACTCTTCGGAATTATTACAAAATGTTAAAGAATTAAGAACTGAGATGGAAACAGTTAAAAAAATGAAAGAATTCTAAGGGCTCAAGAAGATCTGAACCAGATACTGATGGAAAAATTTCAGAGTGAAGAAAAAGATAAACAGATAGGATCTGAAAATACGTCCTACCAACACAAAAGTAAAAAGTCTAAATAGTCTAAAATTGAAAGTAGCTCATCCTCTGAAATTTATGGTGACTCACACAGGAAGAATCGTCAGTACACTAGTGATAGCAGTGAAGGTAATTACCATTCAAGAAAAAGAAAATTTAAGCCTTATGAAGAAATTTCAGGAGATTTTAAGAAGATAAAACCACCAACTTTCAATGGTGAAACTGAGAAAGGAGAAGAAGCTGAATCATGGGTCTTTGGAATGAAGAAGTATTTCCAAATCTATAATTACTTTAACCAGCTAAAAGCAAGGATGGAAATTTACAACTTAACTGGGAAGGCATATATTTGGTGGTAGGATTTAAAACGAGTAAAAGGTATTAGGGAAAAGAACATTAACTGGAGTACCTTTAAGAAATACTTTAAAAAGAAGTTTTCGTCGAAACAGTACTATGAAGAGCAAGCTAAGGAATTTTATGAACTGAAGTTGGGAACTATGAACATGAAAGAATTAAACAACAAATTTTTAAGTTTTCTACATTACGTGCCTTACATTGTGGATGAGAAGCCTAAGGTACCGCGGTTTCTAAGTTGTTTACCTTTTCACATTAACGACAAAATTGAATACGATAATCCAAAAATCCTTGAGGAGGCTATGCGAAAGGAAATTTTTTTTTATAAGAAGAACCACAAAAAGGAAAGCATGTCAAACTAGAAGGATAAGAGGTCTAATAATTTTGAACAAAAGAAGAAGGGTTTCGTACCTAAAATCAATTTTAGGAATACTAACACACGTAATTTTCCTAATAAGAATTTCCAAGAAAATAAGGGTAATTCAAAGTTAAACCCTAATGGCCATAGAAATAAAGAACATGCTAATAATCATAGCAATTACATTAAGAATAATGAACGTAAAGAACCAGTAAAGTGTTGGGAGTGTAATGGACCTCATTATGCATCAGTCTTCCCTAACAGAAATAATACTATTAGCAACATACATACGGTGCAGGAGGAGATGAATGTTGGTGACTTAGCAAGGAAAATGCCCAGGATCAATGTGACACTGGAAAACATGCAGGTGGATTATCAAACTTCCATGGTGGAAGTAGAAGGTAAGCTGAATCAAACACCCATTTCTATCTTAATTGACCCAGGGGATAGCCTGAGTTATATTTCTCGTGGTTTAGTAGAAAAATGCAAGTTATCAGTAGAAAAGTTTGCAAAGTCATGGTTAGTTCAGCTAGCTACTGGAGAAAAAAGAAAAGTGATTAGTTTTGTTAAAGATTGCACTGTAAGTATGGATCAGTTTGAAACCTCTGTCAAGTTAAATATAATTCCTTTAGGCTCTTATGACATGTTAATTGGTATGGACTGGTTAGAACAACATAGAGTAGTTATGAACTATTTTGATAAAACTTTTACTTGCATAAATAATGAAGGAGAAACAATAACCGTAACAGGAATCCCTAGGGAAAACAACTATCAGAAAAATATCTACTTTGCAATTAAAGAGAGCTGTTCAGAAGGGTTGTAAATCCTTTGTTGTAACTGTAATTAATGAAGAACATAATAATAATTAAAATAAACTAAAACTGGAAGATATTCCAATTCTGAGGGGGTATTCGGATGTATTTTTGGAAAAAATCATGCGATCGCCTTTGAAAAGGGAGTTAGACTTCACTATTGAGTTGGTACCTGGTGCAGTTCCTAGCTCAAAGGCCCATTATCAAATGAATATATTGGAGCTAAATAAATTAAAATCACAATTAAAGGAACTTATTGATAAAAAGTATATAAGACCCAGCGTGTCTCCTTGGGGAGCACCTGTTATTTTCGTTAAAAAGAAGGATGGTACTCTACGATTATGCATTGAATACCGTTAACTAAATAAAATGACCATTAAGAATAGATACCCATTTCCCCGCATAGATGACCTGTTTGATCAGATTCATGGAGAAAATATATTTTCAAAGATTGAATTACGATCTGGTTATCACCAGGTCCGAATCAAAGATGAAGACATTTTAAAACAATTTTTAGGACTAGATATGGTCACCATGAGTTTGTTGTTATGCCATTTGGGCTTACTAATGCCCCGACTGTATTCATGTGCTTAATGAATAATGTATTGAATAAGTACCTTGATAAATTTGTAGTGGTATTCATTGATGATATTCTAATTTATTCTAAGTCTAAAGAAGAACATGAGGATTTTTTTACAAGAACTGAGAGAACATCAACTTTACGCTTAATTTAGTAAGTGTGACTTCTTTAAGGATAAAATACAGTACTTGGGCCATGTAGTAACTAAAGAAGGGATCTCAGTTGATCCAGAAAATATAAAAGCAATTGAAGAATGGCCAGTCCCAAAGGACGTGACTGACGTGCGATCATTCATGGGGATTACAGGTTACTATCGAAGATTCATTGAGGGGTTCTTAAGAATCACAAATCCCATAAATTATTTACAAAAGAAAGGGAATAAGCTTGAGTGGAATCAAAAGTGTGAAGAAAGTTTCAAAAAATTAAAAACATTATTAACTATTGTACCAATCTTAAGAATTGGTGATCCTAATAAGGACTCTGTAGTATGCACTGACGGTCTAGGTGGAGTCTTAACTCAGGAAGGACACGTAATTGCATATGAGTCTAGGAAGCTTAAAATTCATGAGAAAAAGTATAGAACCTACGATTTAGAGTTGGCTGCCATCATACATGCTTCGAAGATGTGGCACCATCACTTAATTGGAAGAAAATTTATGTTAATGACAGATAATAAAGGATTACAATATTTGTTGGATCAACTTAGCTTAAACGCAAGGCAAGATAGGTGGCTAGCGTTCCTTAGTGAGTACGATTTCGAGATCCAACATATTAAGGGAAAAGAAAATAACGGTTGCTAATGCTCTAAGTAGAAATGCAAGACTGAATTTTGTGGCAGCAATCAACACCTGTAAAATAGATTTAGAAGAGCAACTAGAGGAAGGAGTAAAATTGGATGAGAATTATCAAAAATTACAAGTAGAAGTAGAAACAAATTTAACTGAAAGTTTAAGTACAGGGTATAGTCTAAACGAAAAAGGATTAATACTATATAAAAACAGGTTGTATATACCTAATGTACCTAAAATTAAGATACTAATTTTAAATGAAATTCATAAGGCTCCTTACTCAGGACATCCTGGTTATGAAAAGACTATAACCATGTTACGAAAGGATTATTTTTGGCCAAACATGAAGAATGAACTGGAAGAATACATTGCCAAGTGTTTTGAATGTCAATAAGTTAAGACTGAACACCAGCATCCGACCGGTTTACTACAGCCATTACCCATCCCTAGCTGGAAATGGGAAATAATCAGTCTTGATTTTATTATAGGTCTACCTAGAAATCAAAATATGAATGACTCGATAATGGTATTCGTTGATAAAATTAGTAAAGAAATTCATTTTATACCTGTAAAGACCACCTACAAGGATGCTAATATTGCTGATATATTCATGAAACAAATATTTAGTTTACATGGGATACCGAAAGTTATAATTTCAGACAGAGACCCTAAGTTTATGGGCAATTTCTGGAAGTCTTTATTTAAAGGCTTGAATACTACTTTAATTTTAAGTACCTCTTTTCATCCCCAAATGGATGGAAAGACTGAAAGGTTCAATTAAGTGTTGGAAGATATGCTCAGAATGTATGTTAAGGAACATCAAAGTAAATGGGAAGATTACTTACACCTAGTAGAGTTTTCTTACAACAATCATTACCAAGCTTCAGCAAGATACAACCCATTTGAAATTTAGTATGGCAGAAAGTGATCTCATGGAGTAACCTAGTTGACATGATTGCACTAGGACTTGAACTACTAAAGGAGATGGATTTAATTGTAAAATAGGTGCAAGGTAACTTAAAAGTTGTGCAAGACAAACAGAAAAGTCAAGCAGATCTTAAATGAACACAGAAAAAGTTCCAAGTGGGTGAACATGTCTTTATAAAGGTAAGGCCTAAAAAGGGTTCTTTGAAATTAGGAAGTTGTGCTAAGTTGGCAGCGCGATATTGTGGGCCTTTTGAAATACTGTCCAAGATGGGACAGGTGGCATATCAACTGGATTTACTGCCAAATTTGAAGGTTCACAATGTTTTTCATATTTCTGTATTAAAAAAATATGTACATGATGCTACTCATGTTATAAATTGGAATGATGTGCAAGTGGAACCTGAAGGACATTTTCTGGTGGAACTGGATTGTATCCTCTAAAGGAGGGAGATATTGCTTCGGAATCGCACCATTGGGCAGGTGAAGGTGCAATGGAAGCACCTTAGTCCAGAAGAAGCCACCTGGGAATAGGAGAGTCATTTGCAAGGAGCATATCCAATTCTGTTCCAGGGAAAATATGAGGACGATGAATAAAATAACATTGAGGATGATGCTATATTTAAGGGGGTGTGTATGTCACATACCCCAAATTGCAAAAAGATTTTATGCTTTAGGAGACATTATGTTATAATTTTATTATAAAGTTTGTAATTAATGACCAAGTGGGGTCAAGGATAATTACATTTAATTGCTGAATGTTTTATCATTAAATAAATGAAAGATGAGACATCAACTTAAGGAGGCTGTTAAATGAGTGTTTTACTGGCCACTTGGTGGAATAGGCTGGGTTGAGAGAAGATTGACACTTGGAAACATCCTCAAACTACTTATAGCTGTTGCAAGAGGCAACTTCCCTATTTTTGTGGTCATGTTCCCAAAGAAAGTGGAACAAGAGCAGGTGGCTCATTAAGTGAAAAATGACCCAAAATACCTAGGCATGCTAATAAAACTTCCCATTGAATTTAGCTGAGGCTGCTCATTCTTTACTTGTGAAATTTTTGAGTGAAATTCATGCACAAGAAATTTGATGGAGGGGACTATTAGAAGTTTTTGAGTGAAAAGTGCTGAAGTTCTGAACTAGTGTAGCTGATTTAAGCTGAGTTCATACTGCTACAAGAAAAAATATTACTGTTGATTAATCAGGGGAGTTGTAGAGGTTTCTAAACCAGTTCTCTCACCCAGTGCTTTCCAACCAGGTGGACCAGTATATAGGATCGGGGGTCCTAAGATTTTTAGTTCATCTATCTTCACGAGTTGGTTGGGAGGAACACGCTCTTTAAGCTGTTGTCTCCTCTGCTACATTTCCAGGTTCTACATGTTCTTTCTAACTTATTCATGCAATATTAAGAATAAGAAGGAATGAATTTAATAATTAATGTGTTTATGTGTTTGCTTCATCTATTATTAGAATTATTGGAGGAAATATTTTAATGTGAAAAGATGGATGAATCCTGGATTAGATGTGGATTAGAATAAATGATTAGAGTAATTTTAAATTTGCTGATGGATAAAAATACCTAACTATATTTTTCCACACCTTCAAGAAGGTAGTACTCTAGTATAGTACGTTAGATTAAATTATGATGGATAAATCAAAACAAGAATGCAGGATTATATTATTTACTTTTTACATATTCTTACTAAGAATTTACCATAATAAAGAGTCTCTATTTTGAAGGTTTCCTTAGTTAGAATACATTATTTAAACATAAACAAAACTACTTTCAAGAAATACCTTTTAAAAACCAGTATACAGTCTGTGTAAGGGTGCTCCTTGAACACAGTAATAATTATTATTTAGAAGTTCAATACATTATAAATATACATAGTTATTAAATAATATGGGAACATAAAATAGGATAAGCAGGAGCAGTTAATAAACAGTAAAAATGAAATATATTAATCATTTAGGATTTAGTCTTAACATCTAAGTAATTTTTATTTATCATGTAAATAAACATCAAGTAATAAACGCATTATGTTAATCAATAATAATGCAGGGTTTTTAAATAAAATACAAATACAAACCCTAAATCTAGGGAGAACTGTCAGCTATTATCCTTTTACCTTCTCTTTCCATATTAGGGATTTTATAGTCTTTACCCTTAAAAGCATAGGATTAAAATCAAATTTCATAGAAATAGTATTAAAACTGTTTATCAATTATAAACTAAGACAATTTAAGAAAAGACATTTTAAAAATTTCTCAATCCAATTTACACAGTAAAATCCAGGTTGAATTAACAAACCCTTCTTTTTATTTATTTCCTGAAACAATTCTTTTATTGACAGAGAAGAACTCAAACATCATTTTAAAATCAATATTCTGAACTTTTCCCTCTTTTTATTAAAAATCGATAGTAGGGACTTAAACAGCAGCAAAAAAATCTTCCTTATTCTCTTAATAACCCATTCATCAAATACAAGTAATTGTAACAGTAAAGTAATTTTTATTAATTTAAAACTTAAACAAAATTGAAATATATCCAATAGAAGAAAACCCCATAGTCTTCCATCGATTTCTTTAAAACACAGTTCATTACCGATTATATGATATCTAACACAGTAATCCTTTAAAGGTTAAGCATAATATAAAGATCTTTAAAACCCTACCTAAAAACCCATTTAAAATTCCCACAGAAGTCACGACTTTAAAGCCTATCCAAAATAAATTCATGTAAATCAAGTTACGGCCGCAAGGGCTTCATAAAGTTTTCATTAAAATGTTCAAGTCATGGCCATATGGTGTTCCCAAAACAAAAAGACTACATCATATCCATGGCCAAGCAGTATTCAAACCAAGTGAAACAGTATCACCCATGAACCCTTACAACCATCGCAGAAGGAACCTCTGACAGAACCAAGGCTTACCGGTGCATTATAGAGTGTTGAGACCTTTCTCCTGAGACTTCTTATGCTACCAAGCTCCTTTCCACACATGTAGAAATACCTACACTGTAAATTAGAAAAGGTTGATCTTTATTTGAAAGAGATTCCAGTACTAAGAAGTAAAAACTTACAATGAAAACAAACAAAGAAAAAAATATGTTACCTGGAGAGTTTAAGCTTTGGCCTCACAGTGTTGTGCTGGTGTTGCATAGTAAACCCCAAATGAAGAAGATTTATTACCCTTATTATGGTGTAGAAATAATTCCTAGAACCCCGATGAGGTAAAAGAATAGTCACAGTAAAAGCTGAACAAAAGAATTCTCACTGTCATACGAAAACCCCAAGGTGAGCTATGAGTTTCAAAACTAGGATCCACTGGCCAAACAGAAGTCTTAAATTGGTGGTTACACAAACTAGATTAATCACCGAGCTACACAATAGCAGTCCAGGCCATCACCCTTAGAAATCGAAGCAATGGTATCCATGGCCATGAGACCATGAGCCGACGACAACACTCCACATCAACAAGGATAGGGTAAATGCACAAATTTAGGGTTTTGTAGCCATATGTAGTAAAGTTACAAAATTCAAAACCCTATCCTATAACCATCGACCACATGGAAGATCAATATGCATTGGAATCATGGGTCTTTCTCTATAGTTTCGAGAGCATTGGAGTATCCTGCAAAACAAAAAGATTTTTCATGATCCTTGGTTATAAACTCTTTTAAAAATCGATTGATATCTTTATATTCATAGGATGCATAATGTAAATTAAAAAGGTATTATATTTATAACCTGCATTTAAATAGGAATTATAGTTATAGAATGAAGACTGTGTATCTAGAAGTCATATGTGTAAAAGGTTTTAACCTTGTTAATATTGGATGCAAACACTCTTATGAAAGGTAATAAGACTATGCAAAGAGACTATTCGTAACATAGGTTAGAGCCGTAGTTAAAAATTTTAGAAGTAAGAATTCGATTATAGAAATGCTTAGCATAATTCAAGGGCAAAGTTTTTATAGTCTAAAATTGTGTAAATAGGTAATAAATCTTATCATATAACATCTCTTAATGATATTTAAACCATGCAAGAGTTTGGGATTAGTTAGGTTCATTAAGTAATGAACTCTTCAACCCCTAACACCAAAGCAGTAATACTACCTATATAACACAGTATGGTTTTTCTCCTTGTTTACTCATTTGGAAATTGCATAGGCAGAGAAGGAAATGTTACTCTGTTTGAAACTCATTAGTTTCTTTGTTTTACATGACATTTATCTAGACTTAGGTTTTACTATTTTTTTTATAACCAAAGAATGCATGATTGAGACGAATACATATGAACTACCATGGTAATAGGTAATAATGTATCAAATGACCTAGTATACAAAAAATTATCTTTCTCTAGAATTGTATATAGGACCTAATATGATAATAGATAAATGAAAGTACGATGAACAAGTTATAATCAAAGCTAGGTAGAAGAACATCTGGATTTATGTTCAGATTTTCCAAATACTTACGCTTACAATAATTTAAATAAAAAGCAATTATACAGTCTCAACGATACCTCCTTTATTTGATCAAAGCTGTAAACTAAACAAATATACTAGCATTTTTATTTATGCTAGTTGAGATAATTAATCTCAATCTGGAATTTGGTTACAAAACGTCTTACCTGTAAAAGAAGCATCACTTCACTGCATTAGTTGAAAAGCTAAGTAAGCCTCAGTCATGAATTGAAGTTCCTTCATATTACAAATAGTAAAATAAACTTTAGTACCTAGTAAACAAATAGATGTTTTCAACTCATGTTACTTCAGAACATAACCTGATAAACCAATCTTTAATTACTGAATTATGGAAGCAAATAATTAAATATGCAGATAGAGAAATTAACAAAGGAATTAGTTTAGACCTTAATGCTGTTAACTGTTAACGGTTAAATGTTCCTCTTAAACAACGATTGGAAACATTTAATGTCATAGGAAAAATTTTAAATTTTTATGAAATTTTGGAGTATTACACAACATCTCCCCATACATGGTTTTAAAACCATATGCAAGGCCCTGCTAAAACCATGGGTTATTTAGGAGGCCTTCATATGGTCTTAAAACCATTTGCAAGGCCCTCCTAAATCATGTACAATAAAACCATGGGTTATTTAGAAGGCCTTGCCATGGTTTTAAAACCATGTGCAAGGCCCTCCTAAACCATGTACAATAAAATCATGGGTTGTTTAGAAGGCACATGGTTTTAAAACCATGTGCAATGCCAACATTTTTTTGTGGATAATTCAAATTTTTATTTTTTATTATTTTGTTAGGTAGGAGCATTACATCTCCCCCATATTGTGTTTTTTTTCTGACCCACATTTTTTGCGGATAATTAAATTTTTACTTTTTTATTGTTAGGTAGGAAGATTACAACATCTCCCCCATATTAGGTTGTTTTTCTAGCCGACATTTATTTTGGCCTATAATTAATTTTTTTTTATTAATAAAAATAAAGTTATATAATGTTATGCAACATTACAAGATCTCCCCCATATTGGGCTGTAGAGCACCTCTCGGTGCAATTACTATATAACTAATTGCAATACAAAAACATAAATAAAAAGAGAGCAATTTAAGCAAAAATGAACCCAAAAACCCCAACGAAAAGGGGACTTCCCCAGTCTAGTCGCCAATTCTATTATTGAGAAAATATTCCTATCGATTGGGGTGGATAACAATAGACAGGATGACACTAGAAATTACATCCATTCTCAAATATGCTAGATAAACTAAAGAAGCTACCAACAAAGGGAGAGAATCAATACCTCAACCGGATCTTTGAAGAAGACCACCGTGGAGCTCGCGATCAAATGGTTGTTCCCTATAATTTTCCCTCAACAAAAAATATATATCCAAGCATATAAAATATATTAAATGTTAGCATTCAAACTAGCATATTCCATTTAAACATGTATAAATCAACTATACCCATGGATACAAATATAAACACTTACACATGAAATTTGGACAAGAAATGGATATTTCTATTAATGTAAAAACAAAGATACAATATGACAACCTCTGTTGGCGCCTCACTGGAGTAGAGATCAATTTCCTCAACCTGGGCCTCCACCACTTCAATACTCCATAGAAAGGAAATATCACAAAGTCAATGGAGATCTTTGGAGAAGAACATAAATAGTTCTAACAATAGGGATAAAGGGATGCAGAGTCAAGCATATGGAAATGGGGAAAAAATTTTCTATAGTTTCCTTACTCTCAAATTTTCTCCTCCTCTAATGCTTCATAATGGCTCAATATATAGCCCTCAAATGGGAAATGGAGGGCCAAGTCAGAGCGTTTTTGGGCATATGGAAGGCCAAGGATCAAGCTATTTGTTACTTAATGAGGAAAAATCCAAGTTTTTTTTCTCTTTGAGCACAAAACCTATTGTATGTGGGTTGTAATGGTGCAATATGTGTATACATGGGATACATAACTATTGACCCGCATGTGTCTTAAAAAATGTCCTTTTTAGAGTTAAACTGAAGCATCAAGGCTATACTGAGCAAGGGGGGTATAGTGAGTTGGCATAGGGACAAGGGAAGGCCATCAAGGAATGATGCATAAGGCATGGAAAATCATACTATAACACTTCCCATGGTGGATAATTCCATTAAAATAACTTATATTCCCTCATTGTCTCGTGTTACCCTAGGTGTTTCTTGGGAAGCCCCCATGACTGCCACTTTTTTAGCTCTAATGCCACCTTCGACAGTGATTGATATATCTGACCTTTGTAACCTCTCCTATGAAACACCTGAACCTTAATACCTACTCCAATCATGACCACAACCAAAACTGATGCCTGCCTCATCCTTAATTCGTTACCAAGTAATCAATGGGGAGCCATTCCCATTCCACAATTAAACTTCCTATTGTCTCTACCAAGCACCATGAGAACACCCATTATGGAAACCGTCAACTTGTCGGCTTTAAATTTTGGAATCATGGTTTGGTACCTCACACCTCCAAACCCTCCCCCTATTATTCTTGCACATTGATCTAGGAACAAAGCATCAATCTCATCAAAGAATAATCAACAAATAAATCATGAAATGGTGTAATCAGTCTACAGGAATAGTAGCCACTCAATAATCACATAAAGAATGAATGATTACAATAACAATGTCAAGCAATAGCTTGAATTAATGAGGAAATCGAATACCTAAGGAGGTCATTCGAATTCAATGAGTGAGTCTAGCTTAACTGACTGTAAGCCATTGGTTCACACTCAGTTAACCACTTGACCAAAACCCTAATTGACTCACCAAACCCTAACTAAATTTGGAGTGCAATAAATGACTGAATCTCAACTGAAAGAGATCAAACACATGTCATAGCAAGCCAACCATCAAGTGCTAGTGCTTCAATGACTTCAATGAATGCCGATGAGGTTAACTGAAGCTGAACTGATCATCAAAAGTTGGTGGAGGCGCCCCTGTTGACTCCAGATCAGTAAATAATAATAAATAATCATTAAATAATATATTTAATGAGATGAGGCACCTTAACTGACTGGTTGAATTGATTGTAGCCACCAGTTAGCAATTAGGTGCATTAATATCACTCAGATCACCCTCGGAGTGCTCCAGTTAGCCTCCTTGATTGTAGGAGAAGGCTAAGTTAGCCTCCTTGACTGTAGGTAGGTGTGGGTGTGACTGGATGATGGCAATTAATGCTCCACTGATGTCAATTAATGTCAATTATACTTAGGATAGTGGTTTAACTAGGCCAATTTGACCAAAAAGAGTGTGTATGGTGGTAAATGTCTCCAACACGCCCCCTTAATCTATACTTAGGAAGAGTTAGAAAACATAGATGCATAAAAATTCTAGGGCCCCAAAAACAAATTCCATAGGTCACCCTGCACAATAAAGTAACTGCTTAATATAACCAAGGAAACGAGGAAAATCTCATGGGAAAAATACCCCCCCTCAAACTAAGTAGTAAATCAAGAATTGGTTCTTCTATGCAGCAATATCCTGAGACTGTGCATGTGAACCTACGAATCCAAAATAAATGAATATTTATAGAGGAATCTTCCACTTTGGAAGAATAGCAATGCACTCAAGTGAATCAGAAATATAAACAGCAGCACGGTGAAAACTAGACCCATGTAGAGTAGCTGAAATCATCTGAAGAGAGAGCAAAGGTTCTTGAGGATTCAAACCATGTGTGGACCACTCAAGAAATTGATATGTAGCCTTGAACAGCAAACCATGAGTGGTAAAATCAGCCCCAAATATTAGGAGCAAGTGTCCAAGCGGATGCAGAATGTCTTCCTCTTTACTAGTTCTGTGAAGAGATGAGCATGTGACCAAAGGTAGAGAATCCCTGGGACTCTGGAGAGAGAATTATTGAGCTCCATAATCTGATATAGCTTCATAAATATCTAATGATTCAAAAAATAAAATATTATCAACCTCATAAGAGGAAACTAACACCAAATCCCCAGCAGCAAAATTGAAGAAGAATTGCGGTACTTGATTTTTCACACCGGAATTGGTGAGAGCAGCTACAAGCATGAATGAAAGCTCTTGGATTTTAAAATATGAACACAATAATATTAGATCAAAATTTAAATCAGATATAAATAATTTCACAACATATCCAAAACTGTGAAATGAAATCAAATCCCCAACAACAGTTTCGAAGGAGACTTGCGGTACTTGTTTCTTCACACCATTGATGAGAACAACTACAAGTAGTACTGAAGGTTTATGAACCTGAAATTTTGAACCAAGAAATATAAAATCATATCCAAATAAGATCATATAAGATCCAATAAGGTTCATATTAGATCCAAAATTATGGTCAACCGAGACGGTGGATGCACAGTTGTCTTTTTCTTCAAAATTCTGAATTTTGGTGCATGCAATCCTGCAGGATTTTGATGGAAGATCTAGATCATGGGGAGAGAATGTGTCACTCTTATAATATGATATTTATTCCAAAATATCCAATTTTTTACATATTTTCACACCAGCATCAACATTAGAGGAATAAAAATCAAAATTCTCTTCACTTTCGAAAGCAATTACTGGTAAATTTTGCACAGAATTCAAAGGAAAATCACCGGTGAATGTTTGCATTGAAGTGCAGTAGTATTTTTCTTCAATATTAGAGATTCTAATGTATTCTTATATTTCAGAAATATGAGGAGATGATATATCATAGATCTCATGAACTTCTGGAGCATCAGGAGGAGGAGTCACTGCATGGAGACTTTCTTCAATTCAAATTGAATGTGTAGAAGATTCTGCTTCATCTTCATCTTGAACAACTTCATCAGAGAGAGTAGAGGCTGAGAATTTTAAGTAAATAAATCTTGTGGTGCTGGATGTGATCTCCAAAGTGATATTATGATCCTCATTGTGCTTTCCAAAGGTTATGTCCAATTTTGTCCAGAGATCCTTTGGGTATTCAGCATAACTGATAAGGTAGTACAAGCTAGGAGAAAGGGCCATACATATTGCTCCAAAATCTCTATCACCGTCATTTAGCCAGTCATTATCATTTTCATAAGACTCTTTTCCAAGTCCAATAAACACCTCATAGAGACCTCGTCTCTTCAGAGATGCAATCATCTTCAACTTCCATTCCGAATAGCTTGTGAATGGGGTGAGAAGAGGGATTGATGAGTCCATTCGAAGTTGTACATATTAAAACCTACAAATCAAAACAAAAAGGGGCACCATAAGGTCAGAAAGCCTGCACATTTCAGGCTTTCATCACACCCAACATAGTCAATCAAGCAAGCTTGATCAACAAGTTGTTTACTTGGGATATTGAGTGGTAAGCCTTGGCTTCTGGTGTAGTGCTGGAATTTTGAGCTATTGCTCACTTTTCATGGAGAAATCTGTCAAAAAGCTTGTTTTTGAGAGATAGATATTCATCCCGCCATATGAACTGATTCCATATTATTCTTGCACATTGATATAGGAACAAAGCATCAATCTCATCAAAGAATAATCAACAAATAACTCATGAAATGGTGTTAATAAGAACCAGAATGGTTTCCTCTCTGTATATTCAATAAACAATGAATAGTTACAATAACAATGTCAAGCAATAGCTTGAATCAATGAGAAATTTGAATAACTAAGGAGGCAATTCGAAATCATGAGTGAGTCTGGCTTAACTGACTGTCAGCCATTCAATCACACTCAGTTAACCACTTGACCAAAACCCTAATTGACTCACCAAACCCTAACTAAAGTTAGAGTGCAATAAATGATTGAATCTCAACTGAAAGAGATCAAACACATGTCATAGCAATCCAACCATCAAGTGCTAGTGCTTCAATGACTTCAATGAACCCCGATGAGATTAACTGAAGTTGAACTGATCATCAAAAGTTGGTGGAGGCACCCCTGTTGACTCCAGATCAGTAAATAATAATAAATAATCATTAAATAATCATTAAATAATATATTTAATGAGAGGAGGTTCCTTAACTGATTGGTTGAACTGATTGTAACCACCAGTTAGCAATTAGGTGCATTAATATCACTCAGATCACCCCCGGAGTGCTCCAGTTAGCCTCCTTGACTGTAGGAGAAGGATAAGTTAGCCTCCTTGACTGTAGGTAGGTGTGGGTGTGACTGGATGATGGCAATTAATGCTCGACTGATGTCAATTAATGTCAATTATACTTAGGATAGTGGTTTAACTAGGCCAATTTGACCAAAAATAGTGTGTATGGTGATAAATGTCTCCAACACCCCCAACCCAACATGTCATTTTAACATCAGTCCAACCTATCAATAACACCAACTAACCACCCCTCGGTGTACCCTTGGTTTTGATATCCCCTCATATTGCATCCCAAAATACCCCTAGAAACACCCCACCTCCTCCCAAGAAAAAGGAAGGGGGAAACAAATAAAAAACCAACCAGAGAAAAGTCATGAACATATATTCCTTCACCTCAACTCAAATTCCACCACCTTGTACATTATACAACATCACTAGTCATGCTACCCAGAACCTCCTGCAATTGCCTATTTTATGAACATATGTGCAAACACATGATGAGGATGATAACATTCCCTTGGTTAAGGTCCCTAATCTCAACCAACCAAAAAACAAGTCTCTTCGAATGTATCACCCATGTGTGATTTGTAGTTTATATGGACACTACTCCCATTATTTCACTGATTTAGCTGAATACTACTCTGCCAAGACATACTCCCCTTCACACGAATTGCTTCATCAAAATGGAGTATGTATCGACACAACCACCAATAACCAGGATGAGTACAGTATAGTGATAAGTATTCTCACAGCCACCCTCTACTTGAGTATCCTCCACTTCAATTTTGTTTCTAGAATCTCAGTTGCATGTCGTCGATTTGAACAACCTATGTTGTGTACGCCATCCTTCCATTTTTAGAAAGGTCCTACACACTAAACAATTGGTTAGACAACTTGATTTCATTTCATTCACACATGTCCCAAGATGTTTCAATATTGTCATGGACTAGATGTCCAATGGCAGCTTAGAGTGGAATATTGATCATCACATTTAATAAATACATCATTCACATACATTTTTATTAGTTGCATCCACATGTGTATAACACATAATCCTACATATCAGGCTCATAAGATATCAAAAACCATAAAAAGTGCATCCATGTGTGTGTGTGTGTGTGTTTGCGCGCACTATGTCATAAAACATCCAAAACAACATGTCCATGCCTTTAGAGAGGATCCCTAACAACTTCCTTGTAAAATCATCATTCCTATATTAGTACAAAAATCCCTATGCTCATCGCATTAGTGGTTATCTCCAAACACTGCTAGGTTCTTACTCATAGTCATCATCATCTATCTCATCAATGGATTTCACCTCGTCTTAGGGAACATCATCTCAGGTGGCATCCCATACAAACACTACTACCACAACAATGAGATGCATAGTGGACCTCCACTCCAATGGAGCCCGGTAACAGATAGTGATTAAGTTGTGATCCAAGTTCTATCCACCATTATCGAAAAATCCCTCTATTATTTAGTTAATCCCAACATGCAATAAGTCCAGTACCTCGTTATCATATCTATGTTGTCACTCGACTGGTGGGTCAACCTTGAAAACCCTCTCGATTTGTTGTTAGTACCTTGCTAGTGGCCTTGGCCCCACATCTACACACACACCAAATAATAGTGCATAAGTGTCCATTAGGTATCAAAAACTAGCTATCATCAAAGTTATTACAATAGATGTGACAATAAATAAAACCATGTATACTTACCCTCGGAACCCCAAACCTGGCGAGGTGGTCGAGGAAGCCATGGATCCCCAATGTAGTCCATGTATGCAAATGGATAGTTCTTCATTAGTATGGGAAGCTTGTGCCGTTGCAAAAATACATCCTGTGTGAAGAAATCACTAGTACAAAATGAGTAATTAGCTACTACGTGACTAAAAATTCTAGCCACCACAGGTTTTTCAAGTGATTTATTACTAAATATGAGAAATTTTGACTGACCCAACTATAAACGACTAAACTTAATGAATAATTTAGTCACCAGTTAATAAATATGACTATATAATAATTGATAGTCTTAAAAATGACTAACATGAATGACTAATTTAGTCACAACATAAAAAATGCCTAGCTAGAAGAATATGAATTAGTCATTTCTAATTGTGTCATGGAAAATTGAAATTGTGACAATGAATTGTTACAATTTAGTAAATTTTGTAAATTTTCTACGTTCTATTAGTAATATTGGTGCCATGCAGCTTGATATTCAGAGATCCAACAAATAAATTGCACAAATTGTCTCTTGACCATCTTTATCCCTGCTGCACTATTGAAGCAAATCGTTAAGCATGTGCCAAAGGAAAATTAGATTCCTACAATTATGAATTAGGTACTAGAATGAGTACCGTATCGATACCTAGAAGCATCATTGCTAGTTGTTGAACCTTCAATGTAAGAGTCCCAAGTCCCACACTGAGGTGATTTTCTAACTTCAATATAACTATCATGATTTGTGACCTTCAAACTAGCTGCACCTGTCGATGTAGCTTCACGAGGATCAGTTACTTTAAACATTGTAGCAGTTGATCCAATAATAGTTGAACCATTGGAAGCACTAGGAACAATATTTCAATCAATCAAAGACTCCATTATAATTAAACTGGGGTGCTGACACAGAACCAGCCTCAGATTCATATGCAGTAAAGGTAAAGGACTGACCCCATCTCAGAGTTTCAGGTAAATATTGGGATTCCTTGACCTCTTACATGCATGACCTTGCATAATATGATACACATAATGCAATGATGACCTCTCATTATCACTATCAAGTTAAACCTCCTTTATGCATTAATGGCCAGGTAAAGTTTGCATCCGACGTCACCACCCACCTGATTCACGATGTGCACAACTCTTCTTGGCCAACGTCCTCGATCCAAGTTTATTATACATACTACTATAACAAAAAATAAAACTAAAACAAATATTATATAGTAATAAAAAAATATTATATTTATATAAAACGAAAATTATCATATTTATATAAAACACAAATTAATTAAATTGTATATTAATCCCACTTTATAAAACCAAATCCATTGATTCTCTCTATGTTTGGCTAAAGGAGGATCAAAATGAAACCCTTCAACTCATCATTGTTGAGTGATGTCAAAGATCCATCAATAACATGGAGTTCTTGTTCTCAACTCAAAAGATAACCCTGTCAAGATTAGTAAGTGCTTGGAGGACTTGTAATGTTGAGTTTCACACACAAGTTGAAATTAACTTTGTTTAATATTTCTATATATTATTTATATTATTAAAAATACTTAAAATCACAATATGCCTTAAAATCCTTTTACCGCTCAACACCAGTGTGTGTATACCAATGGTGGAGGTTCTACATGGCCATTTTGGTTCATGTATTACTCTTGGATTTCAACATAAACTATAGAACACGAATTCTTATGCAGACCAGAAGGATATACCCGAGATAATGGTGGATTCCCTATTGCAGATCATGGTCGAGGGTTTTTATGCAATGAAGTGAATCTTCATTCAGTTTATGGCTTATTGGGGGAAATGGAGTCAGTGCGGACAAGAGGAGCTGAGAATGGATCAGAGAATTTATAGCATAGGGAAAGAATAGGTCGGGGTCGTGGCCATCGAGAATGGAACCCTTTCCACATTATATGAATCACAACCCTACCCTACGATGTTGAATACTTAGGCTAGGAGGACCAAATTTAGAAGTAATATGTCTGTATCTAAGAAGATGTTTGAAGATGCATCTAAGAAGAGTAAATGGAGCTGGAATTCAAGAAATTCTAAACATGGTGATGAGATTTGTGTCAGTAGACAGAAATTGAAACTGCCAAATATTGGTATTGAGCTTCATGTTGAGTCTCCACTTCATCCGGAATGGAAGCAAGGTTTAGAGCTTTAGGTTTGTTTCCTTCTATGTTTTTCTTAATTACCTATTGTGGTTTTCTTTTATTCATGCTTTTTTTCATTGTCGTGGATGTGGAGATGAAATGGCTCAAATATCCTTGCAAGTGTGAAGCATGATTTGTCCAAGGTAACTTGGGAAATTCAATGTGAGAAACAAAACCAACCATCCATTGCAACAATGCCAGTGACGCTATCGGGTCAATATTCCCTAAAACTTCCAATGGAAATCTCTGAGGGCATCCAAAAATTGAAGCCAATCTTAGATTTTTCATATACCAAAACTATGCAATCAAACATTACGTGAGGGTATCCCAAGAGACACAGAAAATGCAAGGAGCCAAAAAATATGTATGCAGAAGATGTTCCTATAAATGATGAGTTCATGAAAGTCAGTAGGGCCCCAGCGGGGGTTGGAACTAGAAATTGTGAAGTTTCAACATTAACAAAAGGATATAAAATATTGGGTCCATAGTTTTTACAATGCGATGCTCTGGAATTGGCACCTAAGCTTCTAGGGAAGCTCCTTCGTAGAGACGACGTCATTCTACAAATTAAAGAGGTGTGTGTAGTTTATTTATGTAAATAATATGGAATAGATTTATCTTTTCTATTATGTTTTGTAAGTCTTGGAAGTTCTCATTCTTTTAAGAGTCCTCTTTACTCTAGAACAAAACAAAACTTGATATTATGCAGGCTTAGAAATAAACAAATGGTTTTATTGATCAAGGCGATATATAAGCTGTTGATGTATTTGTAACTTCAGAATGTATTCACTTGTATATCTTATATTGTATTTTATTGTACCCCGATGTTCCTATCAGGAGAATCACTAATATAATAAATTCATGTAAAGTCATAGAGGTTAACCCTCCGTTGTAAGTGAGGGAAATAGTCCCCAAAGTTGAGGGGCACTAGGGTTATTAGAATCTCCTAGAGAAGTCAAACCTGGTGAGTAATTGTCAAGTGGAAAACTAGTACAAATAGAGAGTGAGACTCTCTATTTGAAACACACACTCACTCAACTGTAGCGCATGACTAAGAGAAGAGGAGCTCGCACAAGTGAGAGAGAGAACAACTGTCAGAGATCATCTTTGTGTTTTTGTGTTTTAATTTTTCTATTGGTGCTCATTCTATCTTTGAGGAAGCTGAGGGGTTTTCACCTTTAGGATTTTCTCGACGAAAAATATTTGTGTCTCTTGTCTCTTGTGATTATTGTTGTGCATGTTATTCTCTCAGATAAGATCCTAGATCATATTGATTAAATGATAAAAATCTAACATGGTATTAGAGTTAACCTAAGAAGAAGAAACTTTGCAGCTGCAGAAGTTAGGGATTCTTAATTTTTGGATCTCTATCCATAGATCATCAACAAAAGGAGGCTAGGATAACTCTCCATTGAAGGGTGCATCTTTCTGTAGATGCATAATTTGATTCCAGGCATTTTCAGTTTTTGACCTGTCACTACTGTAGGAAAATAGGGCTTTTCACAGAAGATGAATTTTTTAGTGAGCCCAACATAGGATTTATCTTCTCCTCAAAATGGAAATTTAGAGACCAATATCAAAATTTTTGGTTGGGTAAAACTCCGAGAAAGTCAAACCCTAATTTGACCCTGGACCTGAAAACCCTAAAATACTAAAAATAGTAGTTTCGATACATTCGATATATCTAGAGATTTGAGAAGGATCAAGAGCCAAAATTTTTATAGGACGAATATAAATTCCTGATGTACTATGTGTAAAAGTTTTAGATTCAGATTCTCTATATTCTGGGAGATATGATTCCTCCAAATCAGGGTTCCAGCCTCTCCCAGGATTCATCCCTAAAAATAACACCTTGGGAAAATTGTTATATCTCAGGATACGAAGGTCCAAATGAAATTTCATAAGATTTTACAGATAGGACACGAAATTTAATTTCAGCGGTAAAATTTTCAGAACCTGAAGGTGAAACAGTGACACGTGGTAGTCTGTACAAGTTCGCTATGATGAATAGTCCTGAAATAAGTCACCTTGGGAAAACTCTCATAAGTCCCAATTGGTGAAAAAAATTATGCTCAAACCTGTGGTGTTGGAAAGAGGATAGACGAGGCTACCTCAGTGCAAAGTTTCAGACATAGAGGAGAAGTAAGTTCAGATATATTGCAGAAACAATATCAGGAAATTCTACAGAAGAAATTGAAGAAAACTAGGGCATCAGATATTTTGCAGTTTTGATCACAATTTTGGGAAAATGAGTATGCTGCTCAGCTCTCCTTCAGGAGGCACATATTTCTATCCAATCGGATATGAAATATTCCAATTTTTGAATTTCTCTAACAAGCCCTAGATCAACAAGATCCAGAACTAGGCCGGACACCTCAAATCAGTAAGATATAATCTTTTGATATTTACATTTGAGGTTCTCATTTCAAAATGACCTATCACACCAGCTTGATGACAAGCTTGGTGAAGTTGAAAACTTCCAAGCATGGAAGTATACAATTTCATTGGTTCTTGAAGAAAATGAATTGGAAACCTACATAAGTGGAGAGGTTCCAGTTCTAGAGGGAGATGAGGCTAAGGCCTTTCACAAGAAAAACTTGGTCAAGGCCAAAAGGATTATTGCTAATTCTATCAAGGATCACCTTATACCACATGTGTCTTCCCTAAAGACACCTAAAGAGATGTTTGATTCCTTGAATAAGCTATTTGAAGGGAAGAATATAAATCAGAAGATGACTTTGAGAAACTAGTTGAATAATGTAAAGATCCAGAATGAAGAGACCATATAGTCATACTTTACAAGGGTCTCGCAAATCAAAGAAGAACTTGAAGTAGTAGAAAATGAAGAATACGATATTGTTATAACCAACTTGAATGGCCTCCCAAGACCATGGGATTCATTCATTCAAGGAATGCGTGCTAGAAGGAAGTGATTACCTTCAGCATACTCTGGGAAGAGTGCACACAAGAAGAAGATCGACTCATAATAAGAGAATAGAATATGGGAGCAACTGAAGATCAAGATCTCACGATTCAAAGAAGATCCCTCAAGAAATGAGGAATATGAAGGATTCAATTCTTGAAGAACCTCTTATCCATATTAGAATTTGGATAATAAATGATATTGTTATGAATGAAGAAGATGATGAAGCTGAAGGCTCAAGAAGGAGTCTACCCATGAAACAAATAAAGATAAGTATTCAATTGTCATTTTATGATATTATTTTGTGATGCATTTGTTTATATTTAGTTGATGTGTTATGCATGATAGAATGTTTGCATTAATAACATTATACTACTAATATGCATGTGATGGGTAAGTAGCCCATGGTGCTATACAACTCTCCATTGCTACTTATCTAGAATGAAACCTCTTTGTTGACATATTGGATCAGTGCACAATCTCAATGATGTCATGGTAGAGAAGGAAGGCATCTAGAAAGTTTCCATGAGATATGGATGAATTTTTTATTGGCTAAAATAGTTGCATGATTATATCTTTATGCATAAGGATTTTCCATTATGAATATGCCTTATGAAATGTTTCTAAACATACAACTGGTGCATTTGAATTGTAGGAAAGATCACATACAATCGCCTACAAGAAAAGAAGGATGAGTCTTGTTTCGAAGAACAAGTGACGACAATTCAAGATTCACTCCAATAAGCATACATGAAGATGAACCTAAAGCTTCCATAGAGAAATAAAAATATTGAGAATAATATAGTATGACGAGACTTCAAGAGGCCTCAGACACACTCTAATTACGTGACACTGTTGAGTGACATCATTGATGGAGAGCCTTCCAACTATGAAGAAGTAGCCAAGAATAAAGGGAAGGAGAGTACCAGTTCAAGAAGAATGATGTCTAGGATGCAATATCGAGACCTGAAGGGAAGTTCGTAGTATATTCCATATGAATCTGCATGATCCAGCATGCAGTAGATGGCAACATTGTGGGATACAAGGCAAGATTCTTAGCACGAGGCTTCTCACGGAAAGAAGGCATAGACTACAAAGAGACATTGGCATCCACTTGGTGTTGAGACACATGAAAAGCAGAATCATGTGTGCAAATTAAAGAAGTCCTTGTACGAGCTTAGAAGGAACCCATGGGATAACACGTACATGAGGAGCTTGAATATCACCTAGAGTGATGAAGATATTAACCTTTTCTACAAGGATGAAAATTAAATCCTATAGAGGATGACAAGCTCACAGATGGGTGCGAGAAGAAATTTTGAAAAGGTTCAAGATAGAGGATATTGGTATCCAGTGACCCTATATGGATACATAGAATATTAGTAGCATAGGAAGCTACTTGTCACTATAGTATAGAATGTTTCATAGAGTATGAAAGGATGAAGAAGAATGATGCTCCGCTTCAGAGGGAGTGACTACAGAAGATCCTGAGGTTCGACACGGTACGACAGGATGGACAACTTACTAATGGCTCTAGGATTTACTGAGAGTAAAGTAGATTCCAACCTTTACTTCAAGGTTGAATGTGGAATACCAATGATTCTCCTGTTATATGTCGATGACCTATTCCTAACAAGTAAATTGGAGACTTGTTGTCAAGTTCGAGTTGAAAGACTTGGGTATGATGCACTACTTTCTAGGCATGGAGGTGTGGTAAAATGCAGATGGAATATCCCTTGGAAAGGGGAAGTATGCAGTGGAGATCCTGAAGAGGTTCAGGATGATGGACTACAAATCCATGACCACACCTATGGCATTGAACTTGAACCTATTGAGTAATGTTTCATTAAGAGATGGTTGATGCCACGATGTATCGTCAGATGATTTGTTCCTTGATGTACCTGATGGATACGAGACAAGATATTTTCTTTGCTGTGAACACATTGAGCCAGTTCCTGATAGATCTAGGACATGTTCACCTGATTGCTACAACACATATTCTGAGTTACCTAAAGGGTACATTTGACTATGAGCTCAGGTATGAAGCAAATCAGAAGATTAACCTGAAGGGTTATGTGGATTTGGATTGGGCAGGAAGTGCCATTGATAGGAAGAGCACTTCAAGGTGTTTCTTTAGTATGAGATCAGGTGTGATCTCTTGGTTTAGTAGGAAGTAGTCCTGCGTGGCACTGAGTACAGCTGAATCAGAGTATGTCACAGCTTGTTTAGTTAGTTATGAGGAAGTGTGGCTAAGGGATATACTGTATTATTATTTTTTATCTCCAGTTGGATGCTACTTGTATATATTGTGACAACCAGAGTTGTGTGAAGTTGTTGGAGAACCCGGTGTTCCATGACAAGTCAAAGCATATAGAGATCAATATCACTATATTAGGGATATGGTGCAGAGAGGAGAAGTGAAGCTCCAGTATGTTGTGACAGATGAACATATAGTTGATGTGTCGACCAAGTTATTAGCCAGAGTGAAGTTTGAGTACTTTAGGGAGAAGCTTGGTGTTCTCCAGATCGAGATTCCTTCCAAGGGGAAGTGAAGAGTCCATGAGCCTTTCTGACATGGTGGTAGGATTGGTTCCTCCCATGGTTAGATATAAGTGTTGTGCCTTTATAACATGGTGGTAGGATTGGTTCCTCCCATGGTCAGATATAAGCACTATGCCTTTTTGACATGGTGGTAGGATTGGTTCCTCCCATGGTCAGATGTAAGTGCTGAGTATTGCATCCAACATGAAAAAGGGCTGGCTCTGTAGTGGAAATCCTTGCAGAGGAAAGGTACTGTATCCAACATGAAAAAGGGTTGGCTCTATAGTGGAAATATTTGCAGAGGAAAGGTACTGCATCCATCATGTAAAAGGGCTGGCTTTATAGTGGAAATCCTTGTAGAGGCAAGGTACTGCATCCAATAAGAAAAATGGCTGGCTCTGTAGTGGGAATCCTTGCACAGGAAAGGTACTACATCCAACATGAAAAAGGGTTGTCTATGTAGTGGAAATCCTTGAAGAGGCAAGGTACTACATCCACCATGAAAAAGGGTTGGATCTGTAGTGGAAATCCTTGTAGAGGCAAGGTACTACATCCAGCATGAAAACGGGTTGGCTCTATAGTGGAAATCCTTGCAGAGGAAAGGTGTTACATCCAAAATGAAAAATGTATGGCTTTGTAGGGGAAATCCTTATGGAGACAAGGTTTTTCATCCAACATGAAAAAGGGATGGATCTGTAGGGGAAATACTTGCAGAGGCATGGTGCTACATCCAACATGAAAAAGGGCTGGCTCTGTAGGGGAAGTCCTTTAAAGCGAAATGCAGTACATCCAGCATGAAAAAGGGTTGGCTCTGTTGATGAAGACCTACATGGAGGCTATGCCTACAACTAGCATGAAAAAGGGTAGGCTCTGTAGAACTTCCTACGATGGGTGGAATTGAGAGATAGCACTAAGATAGCAGAAGTAGTGATGATGATGATCCAACTTTGATGATGATCCAGATTTGATGATGATCCAACTTTGATGATGATATAGCTTTGATGATGATCCAAATTTGATGATGATCCAGTGATGAAGACTTGTGCTGATGAACTGTGTCAAGAGAATACCTTCCCAAACAAGAGGGAGTGTTGATGTATTTGTAAATTCAGAATGTATTCACTTGTATATGTTATATTGTATTTTATTGTACCCCGATGTTCCTATTGAGAGAATCATTAATATAATAAAATCATGTAAATTCATAGATTTTAACCCTCTGTTGTAAGTCAGGGCAATAGTACCCACATTTGAGTGGTACTAGGGTTATTATACTCTCCTAGAGAAGTTGACCCTGGTGAGTAATTGTCAAGTGGAAAGCTAGTATAAATAGAGAGTGATACTCTCTATTTGAAACACACACTCACTCAACTATAGCACATGAGTGAGAGAAGAGGAGCTCACACAAGTGAGAGAGAGAACACTTGTCGGAGATCATATTTGTGTTTTTGGGTTTTAATTTTGCTATTGGTGCTCATTCTATCTCTGAGGAAGTTGCGGGGTTTTTTCCTTTATGGTTTCCCTGAGAAAAAATATTTGTGTCTCTTGTCTCTTATGATTATTGCTGTGCATGTTATTCTTTGAGATAATATCCTAGATCATATTTATTAAATGATAAAAATCTAACATAATCCTGGTTCCAATACCAGTTCATTTTCAATATTTGTTTTTGATCCAAAGTCAATTTAGCTAATGTTAATTGTGTGATCATTCAATGGGTAGAGTTTGTTGGAATAAGAACATGCCAGGAACTGAACCTAGGGCTTGCCCTCGGCTGGTGGTTTTCTTTACCACTGAGCTCTCTATCCTTTCCATGTAGGTCACCCTTAATGGTTTGTGTTTCTGTAGAACTGTGCATTGCCATATGCGACATTTTTTTTGCTACAAAAGAAACTAACCATTTGCTGATGTGATCCACAAGTGAGCCTTGTTTATGAGCATTGGCTGAAGTGTTTGCACCCATAGGACTCTTGCAATGGAAGGGTTTTTTTGTTTATGAAGGCTTACAAGATTTTTGAATTCTTATGTCTTTAGGAAGGATTACAAGCATTTTGACCTATTTGCATAGTTTTGTGAAGTGTCAAATAATTCACTGGAGGAAAGGCCACAAGCACCAATGTCAGCCACCAGATACTGTCACTTCAAGTGGCTTGGTTTCTTATATCTCTTATGATTTTAGTGAAGGTGATTCAACAATTTTTTCAGAGATGCAGGAAACAAGACCTTTTATTACATATTTAAAAGAGCCAAAAATATATGGTTCCATATGTCAAACGTTGAATTTCTATAGTTCCAAAATTCTTGAAATATATGCTTCAGAAACAACTAACGTGTTGGTAATGGGTCCTAAAATCACAAAATTAGTTTCAGGTCCTGACATTTCTAATGGAATTGAGTCCACCCAAAACAATGTTTTTAGGATTCACATGGAACGGGAAGTTCCCAACTCAAGTATCCATTTATCCAATGAAATTTATATACGCAATGTTCCCACAAAGACCACTCACATTAATGATATTTCTGACTATGATAGTACCTTGTCTTATGTTCCCAAAACATTTACTGTACCTTTACTAGATAATGTAAATTATTATACACATAGCCCCATTGGAGTACATAGTGTTTTCACTGAAAGTCTTGTAAATCATGTCCCCTCCAAAAACTTGGTAAATGTTATCCCTCGCTCTCTTGGTACTACTTGGAATATCTGTAATAGTCTTCAAAATTATTTTCCTAACTCTAGAAATTTTTCAAGCAATTTGATAGATCCTCTAATTTCTAAACATGAACTCGAATACTATTCACGTTTCGGCATGTAGGATATTTCCAGTACTATAAGTCAGATGCCTGATTTCTCCAAATATATTAGCCCTAAGAAAAGTCTGAATTCAAAGTTCCTTGTCATTGATGTCTCCCATGGAGAGAATATTTTTGAGCAGTCTAAAAGCACTAAGAGCCATATATCATATGCTTCTAGTCCTAAAAATTCTATGTTGGATTCTCTAAGTGATATTTCTTGTCTGGATCTTCCAAGTTCCACAAGTTTTCTTGCTAGCAATGTCTCTAGTTCTGCAATTTACGAGACTAGTTCTCCCTGTCTAAAGCATTCAAAATCCCTTAACTCAATCTCAACCATAAAATTTAAAATACATGCGCCAAATGAATATAATGCTATAATTTTGGCATATGAAATTCAGGGCTCAGGGATTTCTTTTTCCAACAGTAAAAAGAAGAGAACTTCTGGAATTGATAGTCTACATGTTTATGTAATTGTAAATTCAGAATGTATTCACTTGTATATCTTATGTATTGTACCTCGATGTTTATTCTAGGAAGTATCTGTAATGTAATTGAGTCATGTCATGCCCCGATGTTCCCATCGGGAGGTTCTATAATGTAAACAAGTCATGTCAAGTCATTGTGGGTAACCCTCGTATTGATCAAGGGTTTAAGTCCCCACAGTTGTGGGGCCCTAGGGTTATTAGACTATCCTAGATAAGTTGACCCTAGGTGAGTTATTGTAAGTTGGGGCAATAGTCCCCACCATTGTGTTAAGGATAACCCTCCTTATTGGTCAGAGGGGCAAAGTCCCCACATGTTGTGGGGCACTAGGGTTATTAGACTCTCCTAGAGATGTCGGCTCTAGTAAGTAATTGTTAAGTGAGGCTGACATGTTGGAGTGGACATTAAGTGAACGAAAGAATATAAATAGAGAGCAAGCCTCTCTATTTATCACACACACTCTCACTCACTGGGGCGTATGAGTGAGAGAGAAGAAGCTGGGATTAGAGAGAGAGACTACTACTATTAGGAGATCATATTTATGTTTTCGGGTTTTACTTTTGGTGCTGATTCTATCTCTAAGGAAGTTGCGGGGTTTTCTACTTTATGGTTTCCCCAAGGAAAATTCTTTGTGTCTCTTGTCTCTTCTATTTTATTGTTGTGCATGTTATTCTCTCAGTTAAAGATCCTAAGATCATAATGCTAGCTTGAATGATAAAAATCTAACATCGTATCAGAGCTAACCTAAGAAGAAGACATTGTGCAGCTATAGAAGCTAGGGTTTCTTACTTTTTGGGTCTCTCTACACAATCCATCAGCAAAAGTATGATAGGATGACTCTCCATTGAAGGGCACATCTTTCTGTCAAAGCAGAATTTAATTCCGAGTATTTTCAGTTTTCGGTGCGGGAGATTAGGGATTTCTACAGAAGAGAAATTTTTGAGTGAGCCCAGCATAGGATTTCTCTCCTCATCAAAATCAAAGTTTAGAGACCTGGGTTGAGATTTTTGGTTAGGTGAAACTTTGGGAAAGTCAAACCCTAGTTTGATCCCAAGCCGAAAAAAACCCTAAAATACTAAAATTGATAAGTTTTTGTACATTCACTATATATCAGGATTGGAGAAGGATCAAGAGCTAAAAATTTCACAGGACGAATATAAAATCCTGATTTACACTCTATCCAAATTTCAGCCTTACATTTTATATATTATAGGATATATGATTCCTCCACGTCAGGGTTCCAGCCTCTCCTAGGATTCATCCCCAAACAGGACACCTTGGGAGAATTGCTATATCTCGGGCTACAAAGGTCCAAATGAAATTTATGAAGATGTTCCAGAAAGGGAACGGGATGTAATTTGTGTGGTGGAAGTTTCATTCTCTGAATATGAAAAACTGATACATGGAAGTCCGTACAACTTTGCTATGATGAACATTCTTGAAACAGGTTACCTTGGGAAAATGATCAAAAGTCCCAATTGGAGAAACCAATTTTGATGAAATATGTTGTTTTAGAACCTAGACAGGTGAGGTTACCTCAGTACGAAGTTTTCGACATAGAGGAGTAGTAATTTCAGAGATACCACAGAAACAACAGCAGACATTTCTGCAGAAGAAATTGGTAAACTAGGGCTTCCTGTTCCAGGAGTTTCCCTCCACTATTTTTAGAAAAGGAGTACATTGGATAGCTCGCCTTGAAGATATCTATATTTCTAGCCAATCAGATCTGAAAGATTCCAAGTTTTGAAAATTAGGTTTTCTCTGACAAACCCTAGATCAGCCAGCTCCGGAACCAGGACGGACACCTCAAATCGGTAAAATCTAATCATTTGCGATTTTCATTTGAGGTTTTCATTTCAAAGTGATCTATAACATCAGCTTGATGATAAGATTGGTGAAGTTGACAACTTCCAAGCATGGAAGTATATGATCCCTTTGAAGAAAATGAATTGGACACCTACATAAGTAGAGAGGTTCCAGTTCCAGAGGGAGATAAGGCTAAATCCTTACTCAAGAAGAACTTGGTCAAGGCCAATAAGATCATTGCTAATTCAATAGAGGATCACCTTATACCACAAGTGTCTTCCCTAAATACACCGAAAGAGATGTTTGATTCCTTGGCCAAGCTATTTGAAGGGAAGAACATAAATCAAAATATGACTTTGAGAAAACAGTTCAAGAATGTGAAGATCCAGAATGTAGAGACCATACAGTCATACTTTACAAGGGTCTCTCAAATCAAAGAACAACTTGTAGTAGTAGAAGAAGAAGTGGAGAATGCAGAAGTGGTGATAGCCACCTTGAATGGCCTCCCAGGATCATGGAATTCATTCATGCAAGGAATGTGTGCAAGAAGGAAGTGATTACTTTCAACAGACTCTAGGAAGAAGAAGAATCTCGACTCATAATAAGAGAAGAGAAGATGGGAGCAACTGAAGATCAAGCTCTCACCATCCAAAGAAGATCCCTCAAGCGATGAGGAATATGAAGAACTCAACTTTTGAAGAAAATATTATCCATCTTAGCATTTGGATAAGAAATGATTCTATTATGAATGAAGAAGATGATGAAGTTGAAGGATCAAGAAGGAGTCTACCCACGAAACAAATAAATATAAGTATTCAATTGTCATTTCATGATCATTGTTTTTTGTTATGCATTTGTTTATATTCAGTTGATGTATTATGCATGATTGCATTAATGATAGTTTACTACTAATATGCATGTGATGGGTAAGTAGCTCATGGTGCTATACAACTCTCCATTGCTACTTATCTAGATTGAAACCTCTTTTCTGACATATTGGATTAGTGCACAATCTCAATGTTTCCATGGTAGAGATGGAAGGCATCTAGAAAGTTTCCATGAGATGTGGATGAATGTTGTATTGGCTAAAATAGTTGCATGATCATATATTTATGCATAATAATTTTCCATTATGAATATACCTTATGAAATGTTTCCAGCCATACAACTAATGCATTTGACTTGTAGGAAAGATCGCGTAAAATCGCCTACAAGCAAAGAAGGATGAGACTTGTTCTGAAGAACAAGTGACGATAGTTCAAGATGAAGAATAATATGACGAATGCAACGACATCATTGATGCAGAACCTTCCAGCCATGAAGAAGTAACCAAGAATAAAGGGAAGACCAGTTCAAGAAGAATGATGTCTAGGATGTAGTATCGATACATGAAGGGAAGTTCATAGTTCCATCATGCAGTATATGGAAACATTGTGGGATACAAGGAAAGATTCGTAGCACGAGGCTTCTCATGAAAAGAAGGCATAGAATATGAAGAGAAATTTGCAGCCACTGCAAGTGAAGTCACATGACAGGTAGAATCATGTGTGCAAATGAAAGAAATCCTTGTATGATCTCAAAAGACACCCATGGGATAACACATACATGAGGAGCTTGATGAAGATCTTAACCTTTGCTACAAGGTTGAAGATGAAAGCCTATAGAGGATGACAAGCTGACAGATTGGTGCAGGAACGCTTTCAAAGATAGAGGATCTTGGTATCCAGTGACCCTAGATGGATACATAGAATATTAGTAGTAGAGGAAGCTACTTGTCACTCCAGTACAGAATGTTTTAGTGCATAGAGTATGGAATACAGAGGGAGTGACTGCAGAATCTATTGAGGTTTGACATGGTACGATGGGATGGATAGATTACTGATGACTCTAGGCTTTACTGAGAGTAAAGTGGATTCCAAACTTTGCTTCAAGGTTGAAGGTGGAAGACCACTGATGCTCCTGTTATGTGTCTATGCACTATTTTCTAGGCATGGAGGTGTGGCAAAATGCGGATGGAATCTTCCTTGAATAAGGGAAGTATGCAGTAGAGATCCTGAAGAGGTTCAGGATGATGGACTGCAAGGTCATGACCACACCTATGGCATCAAAAATGAAGCTATTGAGTGATGCTTCATCAGAGATGGTTGATGCTACGATGTATCGTCAGATGATTGGGTCCTTGATGTACTTGACAAATACGAGCCCAGATATTTACTTTGTTGTGAACACCTTGAGCCAATTCCTGACAGATCTGAGACATGTTCACTTGATTGCTGCAAAGCATATTCTGAGGTACCTAAAGGGTACAGTTGATTATGGGCTCAAGTATGAGGTGAATTAGAAGATTAACCTGGAAGGTTATGTTGATTTAGATTGGGAAGTGCTATTGATAGGAAGAACACTTCAGAATGTTGCTTCAGTATGGGATCAGGTGTGATATCTTGGTTTAGCATGAAGCAATCCTATGTGGCACTGAGTACAACAGAAGCATAGTATGTCATAGCTTGTTTAGCTAGTTGTGAGGCAGTATGGCTGAGGAAGCTACTGTCTGATTTATTTGATCTCCAGTTAGATGATACTTGTATATATTGTGACAACTAGAGTTGTGTGAAGTTGTTAGAGAACTCAGTATTCCATGACAAGTCAAAGAATATCGATATCAAGTATCACTATATCAGGGATATGGTGCAAAGAGGAGTAGTGAAGCTCCAGTATGTTGCGATGGATGAACATATAACTGATGTGTTGATGAAGGCATTGGCCAGAGTGAAGTTTGAGTACTTCAGGGAGAAGCTTGGTGTTCTCCAGATCGAGGTTCCCTCCAAGGGGAAGTGATGAGTTTGTGAGCCATTCTGACATGGTGAGAGGATTGGTTACTTCCATGGTTATATGTAAGGGATGAGCCATTCTGTCATGGTGAGAAGATTGGTTCCTTCCATGTCAGATATGAGTCCTAAGCCATTCTGATATGACTGTAGGATTGGTTCCTACATGATCAGATATAAGCATTGATTTCCATTCTCTGAATGGAGGTACCTAGTTAGTTACTAGGAATACTCAGTCTGGGACTGAGGGCCATTCTGATATGACTATGGGATGTAGTCTCACATGATCAGATATAAGTGTAGGGCCATTCTGACATGGTGAGAGGATTAGGTTCCTTCCATGGTCAAATGTAAGGGCTGAGCCATTCTGACATGGTGAGAGGATTAGGTTCCTTCCATGGTCAGATGTAAGGGCTGGGTCATTTTGACACGGTGAGAGGATTAGGTTCCTTCCATGGTCAGATGTAAGGGCTGGGCCATTTTGACATGATGGTGGATGTGTTCCTCTCATGGTCAGATGTGAGTGCTAGGCGTGCCTTTCTAACGAGCTAAGTTCAAATGTAAGTGCTGGGTGGGCCATTTTGACTTAGGGTCAGATATAAGCGCTGAAGAAGACCTACACAAAGGCTAGGCCTACAACTAGCATGAAAAAGGGCTAGCTCTGTAGAACTTCCTGTGATGAGAAGAATCATGAGATAGCACCAGTGATGATGATCCAGCAATTATGATCCAGATCGAGTGATGATCCAGATCCAGTGATGATGATCCAATAGTGATGATCTAGATCCAGTGATGTTGATCCAATAAAGATGATCCAGATCGAGTGATGATGATCTAGATGCAGATGAAGATGACTTGAAGATGAATATGACCTGAAGATGAAGATGACTTGAAGATAATGAGAACTCGATGATGATCCAGATGATACAGAGAAGAAGACTTGTGCTGATAAATTGTGTCGAGAGAATACCTTCCTAGTTAAGAGGGAGTGTTGATGTAATTATAACTTCAGAATGTATTCACTTGTATATTTTATGTATTGCACCTCGATGTTTATTCCGGGAAGTATGTGTAAATTAATTGAGTCATGTCATGCCTCGATGTTCCCATCAGGAGGTTCTATAATGTAAACAAGTCATGTCAAGTCATTGTGGGTAACCCTCCTATTGATTAAGGGTTTAAGTCCCCACAGTTTTGGGGACCTAGGGTTATTAGACTATCCTGGAGAAGTCGAACCTAGGTGAGTTATTGTAGGTCGGGGAAATAGTCCCCACCGTTGTGTTAAGGATAACTCTCCATGTTGGTTAGAGAGGCAAATTCCCCACACGTTGTGGGGCACTAGGGTTATTAGACTCTCCTAGAGATGTTAGCTCTAGTATGTAATTTTTAAGTGAGGCCGACATGTTGGAGTGGACATTAAGTGAACAAAAGAATATAAATAGAGAGTGAGCCTCTATATTTATCACACACACACTCACTTACTAGGTCGCATGAGTGAGAGAGAAGAAGCTGGGATCAGAGAGAGAGAGACTACTGCTATTAGGAGATCATCTTTATGTTTTAGGGTTTTACTTTTGGTCCTGATTCTATCTCTGAGGAAGTTGCAGGGTTTTCTACTTTATGGTTTCCCCGAGGAAAATTATTTGTGTCTCTTGTCTCTTGTGTTTTATTTCTGTGCATGTTTTTCTCTCAGTTAAAGATCCTAAGATCATAATGCTAGATTGAAAGATAAAAATATAATACTACATTTCTCTCCACACAAAGAAATGGTTTTTGTTTTCCCCATTTTGGGAAAATGCACTATAATCAAGGAGACTCATTAGGTTCAGTGCATGATGAAGCTTGTCATACTGTCATCAATGGTTGTTCCAGAAGTTGTGATATCACTATCTCTAGTTCTAGAGTTGCTGAGCCAAGTACTCCTTGCCTGGATTTGGTTCCCTTTAAGTTAAGCTCCACCAATCCATTGATAATCGGTGATTCTTGTTGTAGTTCCTCACTCAGTACCATCAAATTTCAAAACCATGAGCCAAATGAACATAATGCTACAATTTTGACAGTTGAAATTTAGGGTCCAAGAGTTTCTCTGTCCAACAGTACGAGGAAGAAAAATTCTGGAACTAATATTACACATTCTTCTCCACACAGAAAAAGGGTTTATATCCACCCCATTTCAGGTGAACATGCTAGAAGCATAGAAGGAGAATAATCAGTTATAGTGCAGCTTGAAGGTTCTCGTACCACTCTCAATGGTTTGAAAATATCCGAGGAAAAATCTACAAAGCATCCAAAATTTTCAAAAGGTTCAACAGGGAAATCTTCAGGAAAAATAAATGAAGTTCTAGTAAAATAAAGTGAGGTAACGAAAAAATATGTCTTTATCATTCCACTTTAAGTTAAAAACACAATTCTTGTATGAGTATTCATTGAGTACCAATTAAACATGCTATATTTCTAGGATTCTTATGTTTTCAATAATTCTGTGGGTCAATTGTTAGGAGTTTAGCTTGAAATGGAGTTATTTTAATCTCTTCTTGACCAGTGTTCTCTGATGTAGTTTGTTGTTATATCTATTATTCTTTCCATATGAGAAATTTCCCAATATTTTCAACTGGGACAATCTGGAATTTCCACCATGTGGATTGATAAATGTGGAAACATGAAATATTAGCCTACACATGTGGCACATATAATAATGCATCACTATATTACATGCTTCCTATATACTATCAGGAAATGCATGGCATCAACTTCATAGTCTCTCTGGATGGATTTCTTAGTGTGTGGTCTCCAAATGATTTATGAGATGGAATTCATATTTTTAAACTAAATATATCATGCTAGATATTATGCAATTTGATGTTCCTATAGTCATGTTGATTATATCCCAATCATAAACTTCCTTATTTTATTGTTAAAATAGACCTTATGTTGTCAATCTGTACATTGTTCTATAAAAAAATTCATAGCCAATAGATTTTATCAGTGTTACATGGGGACATGTTCCCCATGATCAGGAATTATACTTGTAAACAGTATTACTTTGTTGTTGAATTGAGCCTGTTCAAACTAGATGCAATGTATCTTGTAATAATATAATTAATCCATTTCGATATGTATTTTATAATACATATATTAGGTTAGTGTTTATTCTTCCTTTGCAAGAATGGCGATGAGAGTAGGGCAAGTAGGGAAAGGTTTAGAGCATCGATGAAGAAGAATTGACCCTGCAACAAATGAACCTTTATTCACCAACTGTACTAGATATTTTGGTGGAACTCTTGCTATATTTTCTATATAGGTAAATCCAATGGATATTTTAATTAAATTTGGTTTCACATATGTATTTTGATGGTAATGTCAAGTGCATGGTGTTGAACAGAGTCATTGGATGTGCCAAAAGTTAATTTATAAAGCATTGCATTTTGATTCTAAAAGTTGTGGGAAATCCTTAGATTTTATTTTACAAACTGAATGATGTTTGTTATATTCATTTATTCACATGTGTATGCTAGAGATTGGCAGTAGTGGGCATTTTTCACATGGTATTAAGTTGAGCAGAGTGATAATATGGTGTAGTGTATTATACAACAAGAGAAACAAACAGAAAATCCATTTTTTATAGAGAGGCTTGGACAAACCAAGACACCTACCCAGCTTGAATTTTATTTTTTGGTGGAACTACAAAATTTGTGTTAAAATTACACTTATCTAAGCTATCAAGGATGTTACTATCTACAAAAGGGTTAGAGGATATAGGATTAATAGATTCATGGGAATACCTCACAGACTTCATGGTGCTACTGAGAAAGTATTTACTCATTGGGTATCCCTTGATTCTAGGTAGACCTTGGTTAGAAACAATTGTTGCTTACATTGCTTGCAGTTCTAGAGGCATGACTATTTCCCACGGACAATTCCTTCAAGGTTGACTATGTACCTAAATTTCCAGGAAACTTGGGTATGGGAGACCTTAGACAAAATGTTCTGGTTCCTGTGAATATCATGTTCCTCACCTAGTTGTAACCTCGCTGAATGCTTGGAAACCTTAGCATATTATGACTTGCTCACCACTATTAATACTTTAGACAAGTACTAAAGTATTTGTGATTTGGTGTTACATGAAATTTCATAACTATTTATGACAACATGGAATCTTTGGAGAGTCCATTTGTAACTAGTTTCTTAGTTTACATCATATGGGGATAAGATATATTCAATGCTAATGTTTTTGGGAAATGTTATACTACAAGACATCAAGATATATTCCTAATGCACTTGTGACAGTACAACTGCTTAATCTCATGGAAACTTGAGCTCATCCTTTTAATGATATTTCACAACTTTATTGCTGGTGGGGTGCATTATTGATATAATTGATGCTATATGTTGTTATTTTCAAAAAATGGTTATTAATTTAGGATTCTTGTACTTTATGAGATATTTGTAGTTAGAGGACCTTGGAATGAGATGTGATAATGACTATATAATTCATAGAGCTAAGAGTGAGAATTATTATCTTTCTATTGGGTCTATATTATAGATAAATAAATTTCAGTTGACGTGATGTAAAAATGTTCTCTCAAAGTCCTTGGTGTTCTTCTCTATTTGTTAGTTTGGAATTTTTGTCAAGTTTTGAAAGACAATATAGTGATGGCCACGGCATGGGATGTGATGAAAAGTAATCAAATTACTGAAACATGCAAATTATCAAGATCTTTAGAAACTAGGTGAAGCATCTACATTTCAAAATCGTAATGTTTTGTAGCTTATTTATGCAAAACATATTTTTTAACATTGATGATTGTTTAACCAACCTTTCTGTAGGTTGAAGTTGACGTATTGATTTCAACACATTCAAATGCACGTCAATGGTTTGAAACAATGAAAAAACAAGCAAGCAAGCAGGAGAAGAAAATAGTTGCATATACAAAGGATTTTAAAGTTGCAGAGAAAAAGAATCAACAAAAGGTGCCACATGTATGAATTAACAACTACTGCTACAGAGAAAAAGACTCAACTTTATTCTAGTTTTCCATGTCATCCTTTACCTTGTTCTGATTTTATTGAAAGGAAAAAAATTATCTTTGGATTAAACCTATTGATATTTCAACATAGTGTCCACTGCTTTAGTAATGGGAAGTTATTACTTATTCACAACAGTTCAACACAAGGACTAAGAAATGGAAAGGATGCAAAAATAAAGTGGCATATTTCTTATTGGAAGCAATAACAATCAAATTCACTCTCCATTAACATTCATATTCAGTCAGATTCATACTTTTTAGTTGAATTCATATTATTAGCGTTAATAGATTCCTCTACTTGTAGGGTTCAGTCTTTGGGTCTTAGCTTAGATCACTAATTTACATTCTACATATTACTTTATATAGCATTTGCTTTTGTGCTCTAGCTTTGGATTGGAACTATTGTACTCAGTAGTCCCATTGACCTACTTTTGTGGTCATTTGTTGGAAATTAATAAAATTATTTGATCTTATCTTAATCTATACCAAACTAATTTATACCATGAAAAGCACATTTATCATTCTTGAAGTGGAGAACAAATAAGATTTTGGAGTCTGTCATTTCCAAAATTTAAGACTTTGAGATTGATATGTTACATGTATGCACATGAGGTTGTCAAGACCCTCATACATCATAGAGTAAAATAACTAAGCTATGTGTTTGTTTATATGAAATTAATAAGTATAGGTATCTAGAATTGAGAAGAGTTCATGTGAATTGAGTATATTCTTTGATTTCTGCAGGCAGTTGGTCATGGTTGGTAGTTTAGAGAACAATGATTTTTGCTATGTGTTTTTTTTAACAATTTTGAAGAATGCAAGGAAAACCATTTCATTTTTGTGCCATACCAAATTCTTAATACCATGTTTTGATGTGGATGGGGTTAATTTGATGACATTATTAGACATGCAAAATTTTCAGTTAATACTGTTGCTTTGAAACAAACAGGACACAACGTTTGAGTTTGAGAGAAGAAGAAACATGCCTGAGAGATATGATAGAAATGTTGTTCAAAATACTTTGAAGGACATAAAGAAGATTTAGGAATTTCATGTTAGCAGGGAGGCTAAATTATGGGAGAACAAGTTTGTCTCATTCTCTTCCACTTTCCTTGTAAAAGAGTCAAGGGATAATAACTCAAAATTAGCTAATTGGTTATATTCTAATTGTTGTTGCTTATAGGACTTGTGTGTCCAAATACAGTAGAACCAGCATACAACATTTGTTTGTTCTCAAACTTTGTTGTGGTGATTTCTTTTCCTGCCTTTATTAATTTTCCCATGGTGCACTTTTGGAGTGCCCTTGGTTCTGATAATTCTTAGTATCAGTCTAGTTGTGGCTATATCTAAGGTAGGTTGTCCATAGATAAGCTTACACACATGATTGAATGTTTCACACTGATTTTCATATAAAATGTGTCAACTATAATGTTGGTCAAGTTTTTATTATTTCTTTAAACTATTTTTTAAATATGTGTTGATTTTATTTTGCTTGCTTTCAAGATGAAGGGAAATAAATCCAAAAACATTAAAGAGGATGCTAGAGAATTGGAGCAGGGAATTCATTTGGTCAAATATCCTCTTGCCATGCAAGAAAATCCCAGGCTTATATTGTCGACAAAGGTGGAGAAGACGAAAGTTAAAGTTTCCATCTCTAAGCAACAAAAAGAGCATTCCATGGAAGAGTAAAATGTACATGTCAAGCAAAATCGAAGCATTTATCCATTTTGTAATAATACTTTGAAAATGTAATCAGCTTACAATATAGATTATTTTTTTGTTTGCTAGTTTGTCCGTGACTTATGGGACTAGTCAGTGGTCTAAGAAATTGTGATCCAATGGCGTTTAAGTTGTCAAAATCACCCAAGAATATCCTTTGGCCTGGATCACATTAACCATTATCATGCATGGAATTTAAGTGTCTCCTCCCAGCTACCTTGAAGGGTTCAAACTCGAGTCATCATGCCGAACGAGGCCCATTGAAACCAACCATTCTAGTGAGAATGGACTACAATATAAATTTTTTTCTTGTGATGTTTTATGTTTTTCCTGTATGTCGGTAGTTTAGGGATAGATACTACAACTACCCCTCAAAGCAGTTTATACCGTGCTTATGATTTTCAGTTTATACTATGCTTATTTGGTTTTCTTTAACTTTTATTTTATTTGATTTATATATCAATCTAAACATGGTTTCTTCCCTTGATTGTAGGTTAGTGTTTGTTTAAGTCACCTTTTAATAAAATGATCACATAAGTATTCATGCATATTGTCGGCAATCAAAATCGAAGGTATTGTTGCTAATATTTCATCTTTTAATAAAATGATCACATAAGTATTCATGCTTCTTGTCAGCAATCAATCTCGAAGGTATTGTTGCTAATATTTCATCCCATTTCATTTCCATTTATCTAGTGGCTAAGAGTACTTAGAGTTAATTCCCATTCTTCTTGATGTGAAATGGAATTAGCTATATATTTATTTTTACTATTATATATACATTTTGGGTGATGAGTTGCTCCATTTTATCATCCTTTTCTTCTATATAAAATGAAATTCTCCTTTTTATGACATCATCCACCACTATCTTCAAGTTGCTTATGAATTTTCAGTCAAATTCAGATATCTTGGCATGACTCTAGATGACTCGATAGATAGTTTAACATTGGATGCATGCTTGTCATTCCTATAAATTTATGGGATTTTTTCATTTTACATCATTCAAGCATAGAAAATAATGATTATCAAGTTACTATAGATACACAATGGATTACCTTGTAATAGACCTTCAAGTCTTTCAAATGCATTTACCAAGTGCAAGAAGGACTTGAAGGACTAGTATAGGTTAAGCCATTATGGATATATAGTAACTTGATAATCATTATTTTGTATGCTTGAATGATGCAAAGTTTGTTTGAATATCATCATTATCAAGTAATAATAACTTCTTAAAGGGTGCTAGCTCAATGGTAGAGCACATGCCTAATTATAGGCATGAGGTTGGTGGTTCGATTCCTTTGTGCCCTATCATAAATTTGTGAATACAAAAAATGACTAAATTCACATATATATGACTATTAGTAGATAATTTCCCATATCTTATAGCGTGACTAATGTTTAGTCGTATTTAGATTAGTCATTAATATGTTATCATCTAGTAGTTTATTTAGTCGTATATTTGGTCATTAATTGTTGCAATCAGTGACTAAATTCGTGACTAAATCTGTGACTAAATCAATGACTATATCAATGACTAATAATTCAATCTATTAATGACTAAGTGAAATATGACTAAGTTAGTCAAGCTATAAGATAGTGGAAATTAGCTACTATTAGTCTCTGACTAAAAAATAGTCGTTTATAGTCATATTTTAGTATTTTTTTTAGTCATTAATTTCTCATTTTGTACTAGTGAATTCCCCACTAGATCCCTTCCCTCTATAATCATCTCACACCATCAAATCATCTTGGGATCCCTCAACCCATTGCTGTTTACCCTCTAATGTGGCCCCAAAGTCAGTACATGCTCAAATAAGAACACAAAATAGAAAATATGGGAACGAAAATTATCCACCCCTGTGACTCAGCTTGTTCAACGAACGTTAATATATTATTAGGTACATTTTATCCCAACCAAAGTAGGTACCCCTCACCACCTGCTTCACCAATAACATTTGACCCCTAGAAGCCTTGTGAGGTTCATGAGAACTCAATACCTACACTACTATAACCATAATGGCATGAGTCTCTAGACTCTCAATATCACATAGAAATATGTACGTATTGTCCATTGTTTTTGACACAAAGAAGTTGCACTCTACCAGGTCCTCATTCGAAAAGCCTTTTAGGCATTTCGGTTGTGTGTCATTAACGACTCCATACATCGGAAACACAAACATGAAGTACACATCTTGTAAAGTGATCTCAATTCTCTCACCCTAGATAATGAATTTCTCTAAGTCCCTATCCCACATTTCCACCAACTTGTTCAGAAGGAACTTTTCACTTCTCATATGGAAGAACTTCAGTATCCCATACTACGTCAGGCTATCCTTCACTGATCGATCATTATTCACCTCATGGTGAATTTCACCCATATCTCTCTCTCATAAGTCCACCCAAGTCATCTTGCAAGTCCCACCAAACACCCATTAGCGTCGGACCAAAGAAAACCTCATCCTGGCCTAGAGCGCACCTATTTGGGCAAAGAGAGCTTTCTGGATTGTTGTTGTGTGGTAGTTAAGAGCACCCTAGAGAACTTCTTTTAGACATAAACGTGCACCCTAGGGAACTCCTATGATACAATAAATAGCATTATAGTGTGTTCTTTCCCCTTTGAAAGGTGCACACCATCCAAAAAAAAACTCAAGGGGTGACCCAGGGTCCAGGAGAGGCTAAAATATAGAAAAATAATATCAAAAAAGAGAGAAATTTCATGATCTCTTACCTACGAGTCACGAAATCATGTATTGTTGCTCCAGTTAGAAGAAATCACTAAATCTCCTATGGGAACCTCCATAGTACACTCTCCACACATAAAAATGAAAATGACAAGTGTTATGTGATCCCCTACCCCTTTTATAGACCCCTTAGCCTCGATCTTCTTATGTGTTATTTTCACCATTATAATTGAAATTATACAATCTTCCCAAGTATAGGACCCATTTTTCATGTTCGATGGGTTATTTTCATGCTATTTTTCAGGCCTGCTTTGATTTGCTTATCATCATGTGAGTAGTCTCTTTTTTAATTTGTATGCAATTTCAAGTTCCAAACACACATTTATCCTTGGGTATATTTGTTTGATATGAAACTACAGGTTACTGTGATGGAATTCATCCTCTTTGGTGGCATCCTAATTTACAGGTATGACCCCTTAACTGGCATGTAGGAAATCCTTTCCTCCATAATAGTTGATGCATTTCCTTGGTTCATTATCTTGTGCTTGTATGACCCCACTCTACCCAAGTAGTTGTCCCCACCTAGCCACCCATGCATTTTCCCCTTCTCAGCAGTAGATCTTTTCCCTACACGAGTGATTATTTCTTAAAACCCCTTGCATTGACACGCATATCTTTCAAATCCCCTTATGATTGGGAGTCCATGTAGTTTGAAGTACTGAAATAAAGCCACATGCATTTCCTCATATTTTCACTCATTGGCATGTCCCTTGGAATCTCAACATGGAGTTTTTGTTAAGATCTTTTCTAACTTTTTAAACAATGAAAATATTGTTGAGTGTTCTTGTTTTTTTTTTCAGAATCTTTAAAGGTCGACTCGAAATAACATCCATCTGATATATGTGTACCCTTTTTTTAGTGATGGATGGACTCATTGCAAAAAAGGAATACTCTAGTCCCTCTAGGATAGAAGAGTTCCCCATTGCACACTTTTATACTTTTTCAAGCTTTGGGACTAATTTTATGAAAATACCATTCATGGAGTCTTCTTCCTATTTTTAGACTCTTTAAAAATGAAAACACCAATGAGCATCGGTTGTATCTAGATCTTCCATAAAAATCGTGATATATTACCATATTGAGCACACTTCTATCCCTTCTTGGAGCTCATTAAACAATAAATAAGGCTACAATAGTGCTTCGTAGCACCCCTACAAATTACATACAGTCCCTCCTACCAAAAAATTCCATGTCGCCTTTGTTCAGAGTATTCTACAATGTGACACCCTTGAGACCGTTTTTTTCCATGATCAACATTTTTACACCTAAGGGCATCCCATTGCATTCGTACCCATTGCAATTATTCATCTTTGTCTCCCTAGCTATGATCCCCTCCCACCCCCCCTGAGAACCGTTTCATTTGCTACCAGGTCATCCTTGTCATCATAATCTGAACAAAGGAAGTTTGAGTCCCATCACTCGATCACCCTTGCTTCCACCTATAGTGTCTCAATCCAATATCTTGGTCCATTCACTCTATGGTTGTACACCTCATGCTCCTTTAAAAAAACTATTATTTCCTTGGTATTTGTAGGTGTCCCTTATCAATGCCAGCACATCTATTCCAGAGGATAGACCTAGAGGTCACTGTACCTTGGCTACATCACGATCATTGATGAGTTCTTATGGACCATTTGAGGGGAGTCCTTATTTCCTTTTCATATGGTTGTTTCCCATGTCCTCGACACCATATAAATCAACACACCATTGAGATTCATACAGGGTGTTGGTCCCTTCATTATGTGGTCAAAGAACCCAAATGTCCCTTGACTCTATCACATATTTGTGAGTCAGTTTGGAACCCATCTATTGTTACGTTCCTTCTGATATCTGGGTTTTGGTTGTCATAGTTTTTGGAAGCCCTCCATGATTCCTAGTATATTCAAGTACAAAGGAATTCCATTTCTTCCATTCCCATTTCTTCAGATTCGCTATGGTTGGACCATAATCCTCTACCATATTTTAGTCCTCCTCAGAAACTTATGATGTATACAACAATTATCTATGTACTAACCAATCCCCCTTTGGGGTTTGCATCATATTATGTATATTGAAACATTTATATGAGCATGGGTATGCTTACCTCATCCATATATTTGTGATTATATGTACCTCATCCATTTTGAGTGTTGTGTCTACAGATTTTTACCTTATAGCACCAACAAAGAGTTTGCTCTCCCCTCTAGTGCAATCCTTAATTCTCCATACTATTGTTGGCAAGGGGTTTTGGGTGAGCTAGTTGTGCAACATCGCAGGCGTTGGGCAAGCTCGGAAGACATCGCGCAAGGCAAAGATAGCATGCAAGATGAAAAATAGATTAATTATGAATATTTTGTATCACATTTTGTACTTTTTACCACATTTTGTGGATATTGGTAATTAGTTAGTTAGGAGTTAGTTAGAAGTTAGTTAGAAGTGGACCATGAATATAAAGGCACAAGCCTATAAATAAAAGAAGAATTGTGAATGTAAATATATCAATTAATAGATCAGGATATATATCTAGAGAGAGAGAGATCACAAAGAAGATCAAGTTGTAGACTGTGAACTATCTGTTTTGAATTTGCAGTTGATTGCGTGGGGTTAATATAATGAGAAGGATATTGATCTGAATTACTGTCTTGTTGTTATATTTTTATCTCTTTTATGTTTTTCTGTTGTGCAAGACCAATGATGAAGTGATTATATGACATGGATCTATGATGCAATGTATATTGCTTATGAATGATGTCATAGTATTAGATCTTTTCACTACAACAAATCCTGGAATTAACGTCCCATTTAGCGTCCCTTTTTAGTGTAATGTTTTTTACATTGAGTGGTCAAAATAGATGCTAAATGGGATGTGTCATGGACAAAACTTAAAGCATCTCAAAAAACGTATTTTTTTGCTTCCTAGATAGCATCCTTTATGACGTCCAAAATAGCGTCTATTTTTTTGCTTCCAGAATAGAGCCCAACTTTGCTTCCTAAACAACGTTGAGGTTTGCTTCCTAAATAACGTCCTATTTGGCTTCCTAGCAAGTGTCTGATTTTGCTTCTTAAATTACATCCCCATTAGTGCCATATTTGCATCCTTAATAGCACCATGTTAGCATCCAAATTAGCATCCAATATTGCGTCCATTTTTGCTACCACTTTAGCATCCCATTTTGCACCATGTTTTACTTCCAAATATGTGCCAATTTTCGCCTCCAAAATTTCACCAATTTTTGCTTCCTTTTTTGCATCGTGTTTTGCTACCAAATTGATGCCAAATATTTCTTCTATTGTTGCACCATATTTTGCTTCCTATGTAGCGTCTGATAGGATTATTAATCCTCCCTTGTCCAAATTTGGTCATATGTCTAAATTAGGAGTCATGTCTAAATTGGGAGTCCATCCTGTCTATTTATAGTCATTATCACCATTGGGTCCACTTGGCCTCATTGGGCCACATGTTTCAGTCACTAAAGTGTCAGGAACACTAATTGAGACTTACTGCCACTGATTGCACTTAATTGCATCAATTTAGGAGCCTCCTAGACCAATCCCTATAATTTAGGAGCCTCCTAGACCAATCCCTATAATTTAGGAGCAATCATGAGGGGCACATTTCCCACCTACCACAGTTAGTTATCCTTAGTCAACACTGAATGTAACACTTGAGTTGTGTTTTAGAGCTCCGATGAACTTCGGTTATGGTTTAGACAAGGTCAGTTAACTACTGAGTCCTTCGATAGTGATTTAGACAAGGTCTTAGTTACCTACAGTCAAGTAGAGTCTATCAATTCGAATTTCCTCATGTGGATTTGAATATCATGTGGCTATAAAATCCATTATACTTCATTGTAATTGTTATCCGATTAATTTTTGATTAATGAAAGCATTCACAGCTGAAATGTTTCATTCTTCAATTGCTGAGTAAATTGTGTGATCTATTTTGTGAGTTGTGTGTTTGTCCATAGATCTATGTGCTAAATTTAATATGGTATCAGAGCCTCGGTGGACAAGACAACTATCCTCCTTAAATCTCTAGCTGGATCATTTTTATAGCAAATTGCTCCTTCCAGTACTGCACTAGAAGCGGAGAATTTACCACTTAATATCCCAAGTTAGGAAATTGTTGATCAAGCTTGCTTGATCAACTATGTTGGGTGTGAAGGAAATTCCAAAAGTGCAGACTGTCGACCTTACTTTGTATGTTTGATTGTGTGACAGGTTATCATATTTTCTTACAGCATTTGCTACGAGCAGCCTCTTCTTCTAACTGCATTCGCTACAGCAGCTCAGTTCTTCTTACTACATTCAAAATGGCTCATCTAGTGGAGCCTCTCACTCCCTTCAACTATCACTAGTGGAAGGATGAAATTGTGGTAATGCTCCACACCAAGAAATCTTCAGACTCATAGAAGAAATAGAGGAAGAGCCAGATTCAGATAAAGACAAAGCTAAGTACATGAACAGGCTTGATGAAGCCCATGGACACTTGCTCTCCTCAGTCTCTAGAGATCTTCTATTCCACATCCAAGAATTGAAGAATCCCAAGGAGGTTTGGGACAAGCTTTCCTCCTTATTTGATAAGCAGGATGAGATGCGGATCCATCAGCTAGAAAATGATCTGATTATTCTCAATCCATCCAATTTTGAATCTATGAATGAATTCTTCACAAAGTTAAGAACCTGATATATCAGTTGAAGCAATGCAAAGTGAAGAAGGATGAATATCAGCTCATCCTTTCCATTCTCACAAATCTCAATGCAAACTACTCAATCTTTGTATCCACCTTCCAAACAGTAAGGCTCACTACTCCAAATTGGAAGATTCCCACTCTTAATTCCTTCATCCAATCTCTTATTTCTAAGAATGATAAATTGATCCAAATGGGGATCATTTGATCTTCCAAAGATCTAGCTCTAGTTGCAAGAGTAGATAAGGTAGCAAATGACAAAGGGAAGAAAAGGGATGAGTCCCCTGTGAAGAAAGAGTAGTCAAAAGAACCTTCAGGTTCGAAGAGAAGCAAGAAGAATGGAAAAGGCAAGGTCCTCTACTCTTACTGTGGAAGGGGCTTTCATTCAGAAAGCTCTTGTATGAGAAGACAACTTGATGAAATGGCTCTTCTTTTGAAGAAGCATAACATTTATGTACTTGCTAGCGCAATGAAGGATGACTCTAAAGAAGAAGAAGATGAAGAATACTAAAGGAAATGACATGCACTAAAGGCTTGCTACACATTAGCACATGTCTTCCTCATTGATTCTGGAGCTTCCAACCATATGGATGCATCCAGAGAATCATTCTCTTCTTTTCAGTCCTTTGATGGTCCTAGTATTCAGATGAGCAATAACAGTAAAGTCAAAACAAAGGGGAAGGTTTCTGTCAATCTTGAACATGGAAGGTTCAAAGATGTGCCATTTGTTCCCTCCCTAGCTTCAAACCTGTTATTTGTCTATTAGATGACCCATACTGGATCTCCAAAGTGAGCGATATTTGGTCATGACTCAGTGGAGATCATAGATATCTCTACTGGGAGCATCATAGCAAAGGGTACTGCAAATCATGCTTCAAAAGCATATGAGTTCTCACATTTCATGCCTCCTTCAGAACCAGTGCACTCTCAGTAGCCACTTGCAAGGGAAGGTAAAATCATTGCACCTACTTCTTTTACAACTTCTACTAGTATTGCAGATCCATCTTTGTCATTTTATGAGATTAATATTTAGGGTGACTCAGATCTAGATTTAGTCCCTACTTCCAAACTGGAAGCTAGAAAGATGACTGGAAACTCACCTGACACTCAGAAAGGAAAGACCCTTGCGATATGCCATGCAATCTTATGTACTTCAGAGAGATGCAATAGACTCCCTGTAAGATGCTATATGGAAAGGGTTCAGTCTCACTACATTCATAAGAATGGATATGATCATGCACCTCTTCATTCAGCAAGTGACAAAGGTTACATTCCTCCTTCCTTCCATCTTCATTTTTGGAGAAGAAGGAGAAGTCTACATGCCAGGCCCCATAATACCTGTACACAACACACCATGCATGTTGCTTCGCTACCTCACAGAGATGAAGATTGCAGCAACATATTTTCAAATTTTTCAAACTTGAGACCTAATTCTACCTGCTTAGATAGAAGGGGGGATTTTTTCCCATGTGGTTTTTTCCCTAGCTCCTTGTATTAAGAAGTTACTAATACAAGGTCCCATAGTTTGTCTAAGTTGGCATTCAGGGGGGGTGTTAGGATTATTAATCCTCCCTTGTCCAAATTTGGTCATATATCTAAATCAGGAGTCATGTCTAAATCGGGAGTCCATCCAGTCTATTTATAGTCATTAGCAACATTGGGTCCACTTGGCCTAATTGGGGAACATGTTTCAATTACTAAAGTGTGGGGAATACTAATTGAGGCTTACTGCCACTAATTGCACTTAATAGAATCAGTTTAGGAGCCTCCTATACCAATCCCTACAATTTAGGAGCCACTGGGAGTGCCAAAACCAACCAAGGTTAGTTCAGTTCAGTTAATGACTAGTCAAGCTAAGTTAGGAGTCAATTACATTTAGCTCTAGTCCTCTACATTCAGTTAGCACTGGGTTTACTTGACTGCACTCATGAGGGGTGCATTTCTCACCTACCACCGTCAGTTAGCCTTAGTCAACACTGAGTGTAACACTTGAGTTGTGTTTTAGAGCTCCGATGAACTCCGGTTATGGTTTAGACAAGGTCAGTTAACTACTGAGTCCTCCAATAGTGATTTAGGCAAGGTATTAGTTACCTACAATCAAGTAGAGTGTATCAATTCGAATTTCCTCATGTGGATTCGAATTTCATGTGGCTATTAAAGCCATTATACTTCATTGTAATTATTATCCGATTACTTTTTGATTAATGAAAGAATTCATAGCTGCAAGCCATTTTTGCACTGTTTCATTCTTCAATTGCTAACTCAAATTGTGTGACATATTTTGTGAGTTGTGTGTTTGTCCACAGATCTATGTGCTCAATTTAATAGCGTCATGTTTTGCATCCAAAGTAACGTCTTATTTCGCTACCATATCAAATCCATGTTTGGATTCATCATTATCGCCATGTGTTGCATCCTTTTTAACACCTAGTTCCACATCTTATTGTGCTACCATATCAACACCATGTTTGGCTTCATCATTAGTGCCATGTGTTGCATCCTTTTTAATGCCTAGTTTCACAACACTCATGTTTTCGTCACTAATTTAGTCATTTTTAGTAATTTTATATACGGATTTTGGTCATTTTGTTTGGTCACTTATCTCTTAATTTTTTCTTACTAATTTAGTTTTTTAACTGATATTATAATATCACTAGGGCATGGAGGAATCGAACCACCAACCTCCTGCTTGTGAGGTAGGCGTTCTTCCATTGAGCTAGCACCCTTTAAGAATTTGGGAACCTAACTTAGAGAGTCCTCTATAATGATAAAAAGGATCAATATACAACTTTGAGTATCTAATGGTCAAAAAAGGATGATAGAAAGTATAAGTTCACAATATATGATCAAGCATGTTATGAAATCCATAAACCTTTTCTAGGAATTTTGAACAAAACTCAAGAAATTGTCTTAATGGGATTGCAAAAATCACTATTCCCTAGCAACCGTAAGTGTACCACTATATGAGACCTATCAACAACAATTATCCTAGTCAGGATGCCAAGGATATAGTAGATAAACATGATCATCCTAGATCCATGTATAAGTGTAGCAATAAGGAGAATCAAAATAGGATGATCAACCCAATAGTTGGTGCTTCACATGAACCCTATCCACCATGGGATGAGAAAATTTCCTTCTTCCATCAAGCGAATGAGTATCCACAAGGAAAAATGGTTAGGATATATTGTGATGCCAATTCATAATGTTTATCCGCTTCTCCAGGTGATGTTGCGGTACTTGCACTAGGAGATCTACATGATCCCCAACAACATTCGATATAAGCATATTCATGGGGCCATAGAGTATAGGATGAGGCTATCTTTTAATCTTTTTCTTTGGAAAACCAACATGATTTGAAACACTGGGAGAAGGAATAGAATCAGATATACTAAAAAAAATACAATCATGACAGGGCATAGGACTATACTCTATAGTCATTGTGCGGATGTTGGAAATGGGTATAACTGCCTAAGGACTATGAAAAACATCCATTTAAATATGAATGCAAAAACTTCCATGTCATAGGAATACTTTATGGAAATGAGCTTACTGTTTCTAACATAAAGAAACAAAGAAGCCAAAAATGGAAGCTCCAGGGGGATACACATAACATTAGAACGCAAAATCAACACCCTAAAGAATTTCCATCTAGATTTTGCATTGTAAACAAGAAAGCATTCATAATATAGACAAAATTGATTGTGATCATAAAATAGGTCATATTTCACTTACCTATATCACAATGTGATTACTCTATTGGTCAAGTTTCCATTTTGGTCACTACAAAAAGATAGTCATTAAAAAATCCATAATATTTAAAATCCCATTATTATCAATTTGTAGATAATATCATATTTAAATCATAAAATTCCATGTTCAAATACTTACTTCAATAATAATATCTCATAATGAAAGAAACAGAAAAAAAAAGATTGATAAAATCAAGAAATTACGTTTGATGTCCCAATGCAAAACTTGGTTGATATGACATTGCTTACATTTCTTTACCAACACAACCTGCATCATACAACATAATGTTGTGTTTAGATATTAAGAACCAGAGAAGTGTTGCATTATTGAAGACTACACAATAATGCCCTTCAACTTTTGTAATTATTTTTAGTTACTGAGTAAGTTGCTATGGATTTTATATTGAGGGGAGTTAAAAAAATGGTATTTTTTGTTAAGATGAGGTGCTAGAATAAAATGACGCTCAATAATATATTAGGATCTCTGATATATTATGTATTCATGTGTCAAAATGTCATGAGTGTCAGTGACCAATCAAGTTAATGAATAACAATTAGTATTGGTAGTTAGGGATGGCTATATAGAGCAAGTAATTAAACCAAAATGAAAAGATGCTAGCAATTTGTATCAATTAACTCAATTAATATGTATTTCTACATCTCTTCTCTTTCATGAGTGTTCGATGTTAAAGTCCAACTTTCACTGCACTAAATATCCTCAAGGAGACAACAATGACGACTAAAGATACCCTCCTTTTGAATATTAGTTTGTATTCTACAATGTTAGTGGACCTTCTAACTCTTGCAAAAACATAGATTATGTTTGCATACTTCCATCCATACACTCACTTCCAAAGTTGTTTGTTTTGTATCTGAAATGGGACTGATCACAAAATTAAGACATAAAATAAATATATAAATAGATTATCATCCTAACTAAGCCTTATGCACATTAAATTAGACTAAGCCTTATGCACATTAACTCGACTCCCAACTGCAAGATGGAGTTCAACTGCCACATAAGTTACATATTACCTAAGTGTTTGTTCTTGGTGCATGGTTTCACTGGAATCAAGAAACAAATCTAAATTTAATTTAATAGTTTCCTTCCATCCACTTCTTTTCTTATTAATAAAACAAATTATTTTTCTAGAGCCATCTCTTCATTTCACCTTAGACCTTATTGTAAGCTTTGGTAATCCTAATCTAGGAACCCTCACTTGAGTTGAAGAAAAGCCAACCTAAAGTGCAAAAGAGGATTGGTGTGGTGACATTGTCCTCCCTCTTAGTTTCACCAAGACAATACCTAGAGCTTTAGGACTTTATCTTGAAGGGTGCAAGTTTGGGTGATAACATGGACCAATCCAAACTTCAGTCAAATAATATCTAGATCTTAAAAACATTGCCTAACCTCTTAAATAAGAAAGTTTATCATTAATAAATCACAATAAAATTGCATGACTTCCAAAGTATGAACATGCAGTTCTAGCTTATCTTAATTTAATAATTGTGACCTTGCATAAATTCATACATAGTTGCTGCATAAACCACAACAAAAATGCCATCTTAGTGAATGCTTTATTATCAGTAATTTTTCTAGTGAACTCACAAGTTGGTTAATTCTGCATCAACTATCACAGAAATTAAGAAACCATTTATTATGGCTTCCATATAGGTATTTTTACATAAACATACAAGCATATTTTCTTATTCACTATGAATGAGTCTTTGTCTTAATAAAGAATATTGATAGCCCTGAGGGTTAGCTCAATCAGTTGGTGCCAGCATTACTAGGAGACTTCCAATAATCCAGCACACTGTGTAGGTCCCCAGTTCGATTCCCATAGGATTAGGCACACTAACTCTACACTGCCTGCTTTACACTACATACCATCCTTGAAATGGGGAAAAGTTCCCAAGAGTTTCCTGGAGATTTAATTGAGGAGATCAGCTAACTCGGGTGGGTACCCGATGAATTTCACTATGCGTCTAACTCGCCCGCCTAAGCCTAGAACTTTATGATCCCTGCCTTCGAGGAACCGCCCTTTACTACTTACTTATTACTTACGATGCTTTGTTTTAAAGCAGTTTGATAGATTTCTTGATTCGGACCCTCCAACTGCTCTCTAAAGGGTATAATATAAGAGGTATATAATCCAAACCATGATACAACGATGAATACTAATAAAGAACATGATTGATCACTATCAAGAGAACAATAAATGGAAATAACTACTATCAAAGTATTATACTACTTTTTTGAATTGCTCAAAGAACCCACCCACCCTTGGTTATTAATATATCTGAGCACAGGGGAGGAGATGACTTCTGATTCTATGGAGTTGAATGAATTAGAGATGCGTTGGATAAAGAGACCACTGAGTCCATTAAAATAAGGTGTATGATTCGGTGACATGGTGATATATGCAACCTATACCACCCACAGTTGGTGCATCAAAGAGCCAACTACTTTCTATTTTTCCAACATCACCTCAGTCAATAGGTGCCTACATGTCAATTGAGGAGCAGGTCATTTTGTTGTGGCAAAAGGGAAATATTAAGTCTTCCATGTTGCACCTGCTTCAAGCGCTTATATCAGTAGATTCGATCTCACAATTACCCTCGAGAAGAAGTGAAGCCGCTTTCCTGTAGAGGGTACGGAGAGAGGTACGAGTCATTATAAAAGCCGGTAAAAGACAAAAGAGAGGGCAAGGAGGGCGAAGCTTGATGTTAGGAGGGTGAGAAATTAAATTGCCCCAAAACACAAATGATTATTCTTTCCATGGGTATACTTGAAGTATCAAGTTTCAGGTGAAGAGTAATTAGTAACGAAACTTTATTGATGACACGGGATTGGTGTCCAATTTTTTTCCCAATTTTTAAAACTGTCACAATACATAATTTCAAAATCAATCTAAATATGAGGTTGACGATGAAATCTATAAATAGAAAGAATACAAGCCTATCAAAATGTAACGTGATAGAAAATATCTCCCTAGCCCAAAGAATAAACATATCTAGGCTATCCAAAGAACAAGAAGTGTTATCAAATGCAATATGATAGCCAATATCTCCATAGCCCAAAGAGAAAACATATCTAGGTTATCCAAAGAACAAGAAGTGCTTTCCTATATATGAAATGTAATAAAATATAGATTTCTACATCTTAATTTCTCAAGAAAGAGAAACTGGATGTTTTTGCATGTTGAAATATAACCTCCAGTGGAAAAACTAAATTTTTACACAAAAAATAAACTCCATTGTGAACACTAGACTAAATTTTTCCTTGTTGAAACATGACTCCAATGTGAAAAATATACATGGGCATGAAATACAATATTAATTGTTAGCATGGAATCATCCATACTCTCACTTATTCTTGTTCTGAGAATTCAACATCTTCCAAACCCTTATAATGTGAGGATTACATTTTAAATTTACGAAAGAACTTTCAATGCATTTCCCAAAAATGGTTAATTTGATATTTTGCTAAAGACTTGATATACTACGTTAAAAGTATAAACCTAAACATATATTTTACAATTTTGTTGGTGGTTGTTTCAACAAATGAAAATACTACCAATAATTATTGAATTATGGAAGATGGCATGCAAGAATTTGTGTGACCTTGTTATTTTCACTAATGCTGGAGACATCATAGACTAATCAAACGGTGATTCAAGTATAAGTTTTTTAAAATATCAATCATTAGAGTTCAACTTTGCACATGAGAAGTTTGCAAGAAAAGTATGAAATTTTAAGCAACAATAAATTTTATTGCTTTGTTTTATTGAAGTAATGGATGCTATAAATGGTGCTTTATTGGTTTCCATTTTCAATAATAGATACCTATGGTGAAACATAGATGTTAACTAATTTATTTCTAGAAATAAATTAGTCCATACCTTGAAGATGGATTACTTAGAACATTTGCAAGATATTTATCCTCCATTACCCAAACCTCACCCTACATGATGTTTATGAAGCCATTTTCAAACATATTCAAGTGGAAATAAAATTGGTTTATAGTGGGACAATCTCCAAAATATGAATGATCAAGATTCAATTTACACCAAGGGAAACTAGATCCATATAAGTCCTATATTATGTATTATATGATTCTATTCCTCAACTATAGGTAAATCCTACATCTATAATTCCAAACTTGGGGGCATACTAGAGGTTCATATATTGGTATTCCCTAATTTCAAACATACTATCACAAATGTTCCAATACAAAGCAATCTAGAATGAATCCCACTCAATAAACCCCAAAAAAAATAGAAAATAACAAATGAAAACTGAAAATGAAATTAAGATAAGCTCTAAATTTTGTTTGCATAGCTTTTTGAATCGAATCCGAACCAGGGATTTCAGTTCATTCCAGAAAGTTCAATCATAATATTTTTTAATGCATGCCAACACATAAAAATGGCCATTGAAACTTTTTAGCATTTTGTAAACATTGTGAAACTTATCTATAGTAGTTTCATTAAGTAAATTAAATATTACCAACTTTGCATATTCCTTGGGCTATAGTAGATAAGCTTAAGAAAATTATTTAACAATTTCATGACTAATTGTACCTATGCGGGAAATCTTTATTTTCCTTTACGTTTTCTTGTCTTCCCATGCCGTTGGATCAATATTAAATCCTCCAAAATTGGCATCCTATATAAAGATCATTGAGCCAATGTTAGAACTGACAGTAAAGTTGGAAAGGAAAATGATGACTTCTCATAATGCACACAAAAGCTGCAAATCATGCATACAATTTGAAATTTGAGAACCAACCTAAAACAAAATGCCATGCAATTTATGAGTTGTATAATTGTACAAAATAGGGGTAACTCTAGAGTTATTGCTCGAACTGAATCTCAATACCTGAGGAAAACCTACAAGCCCATCACATTTTTTCATCTTAGACAAAAGTAGATGGCCCATTTAAATCAAAACCAAGAACATATTTTATTAGGTTTGTGCATGACCCAACGGCATCCTGGAATTAGTGTCTTAACCTTAACATGCATAAATCAAATTTTAAGTAAAAAAGAGAAGTAGAACGATGAACTTATTGACTTAGTAATGAATATGATAACATATTGCAAAAGATAAATCCATCTCACCTCATTGTCAGTTTTTGCAGTCTTTTTTTTTATCTCAGCAACAAGTTTTTTCTCCTGTCATCAAAGATTCAAACCACAGGAATATATTAGGAACAATCTCGCACAGGAAATTGCTATAGTTTTCTTACTATGAAATTACCCTTCTCTGCCAATGACTAGTCTTAGAAATAAATAAACTTATGCTTTCCTATAGACCTCTAATTGCAGTGACGTTATCTCTGGTTCAATACCTGAAACATTTAAGAGAGGTTGTTATGAAGAAGCCATCCTGACAATTGCTAGGAGATTTATAGTTCAATCATCAAAATAAATAGGCAATTAGTCAATGAGAACATTTTAACTCCTTCCAGAATGGTCAGTAATCTTCTAAATCTCTAACATGAAAAAAAATATACTATATAGACTAGTGTTACCTGACTCGCCAAAGACTAGTCAAGTCTGCACGAGTCTGCTGCAAAAGCATTACTCAGCAGAGACTCGCCTGGCTAGACTCACCACTCACCAGACTCAACTGAAACTCGCTAGAATACGCTGAAACTCACCAGAATCGCCAGATTCATTACTCTATTGACCATTGTACTTATTTCATGTGAACAAATTACAGTTGAAGAAGAAAAAAACAAAATCAAATTGGATAAGGCTACACGTGATGACATTTATAATTTATGCAATTGAAAGGAGTCAAACACAGGATTTGGTACAACTACCAAAGGGAAAGAGAGCAACTTGTAGAAAATTCTCAAGGCACCTGCACAGAACTAGAGTTTTTATTCATGATGTTGATACATTTGCAGATGACCCTGTGTAAGATCATAATTATTAGAGAACTATATATTGTAACCTAGATCAACTGCTATGGGTCTATGGAGTCATATTGTTGATAGATATTTCTTTGAACACTAAATTGCAAACATGGATGAGAATCCTTACCATTCTTTTACAGGATAACCATAGTGATCACATGGAAGAGTGGTGACAAGACAAGCTCATAGGATTAAATAAATTGATCTTCTTGTTGCAGAGGAGAGGTTTGAAACTTTGAAGTTTTTCCCAGGCAGATAGAAAGGGGAGATGAATGATCTTACTTAGATAGCATGAGGATGAGAGTACAGGTTATGCTGACCAACTGCTAAAATTTAAGGCTAATTAGATGGAGAAGGAAATGCCATGTCTGGGAATAGAAGTTATTAATTATATCCTACCCATGTCGTTTTGTATTTTTCCCTTAACAAACTGTGCCACGCATTTCATGGTTTGGGAGGTTTCCAAATTGGAGAGTTTGCTTTGTTTTCTTTAATTGGAGGGTTTAATTGGCTATGGATTTCCTATTTGAAATAGACCTAGTTTCCTTTGAAGATTATGGAATGAAAGCTATTGTTTTGGGGAGGTTGGCTTATTTGAAAGCAACTACAAGATGAGTTTGCAACTGGACGATAGAGTTATATTTTTTATGGATTTTCATGAGTAAACACAAGGCAAGGAATATAATAGTTATGTTTTGAATCATGTAATTGAACTTGGTAGTTGGTACTATTTGTGAATTTTTTCAAGGAATCATCTTTGACTTCACTATTTTGCATACAAATATGGAGTGTCAAATGTTGCATTACGATTTTTATGAGATAATCTAATGAATTTTTGCATAGAATGTGGTCCTGTAACTTATATGGATTAGAAATGTCATGCCTGTGTCAAATTTATGTGGTCCTTATATGCACTTCATATTTTATCCATATTTTATCCTAATTTAGCATCCCTGTGTCAAATTTGATATCAAAACAACCCCCGATCTATGAAAATGACCAGCTAAAATAAGCATTCTATAATTTAATCATCACATTTCTAGCCATAGACCAGAGGCTATTTGAATAAGCAAATTCCTCAATGTGCATTTATTGCGAAGCGTTCCCAAAATTTTCCCAATAAAATATGGAAGGAAAAATAAAACAGGATTTATGTGTTGCTTATCCTTAGAAAATACCTCTTGTTGCAACTTGCATCTCCCGCTTGCTCATCTGCAGGGCATCTGCAGTCCAAAAACCCGCCTAAAATATTTACAACAATTTCCATTTCAATCAAATAAGAATTTTACTTAGAAGTGGCATTTGACAAAATCATGGTGAATTTGATTTTAATTACGACAAATAGCTCAGGAAATCACAGAAGTAACTACAGACGTGAAACCAGGACTTATACCGGGATATTAAAAAATAATGCTCAATGAGATGAAATAAGAAAAGGCACACCTTTGGCTGTGTTTTTTTCTTGAAAATGTTCATGGTTACGTCGATTTTATCTCCAGAAATGACAATTTCTTTAAGAAGTTGAACAATAATTCACAACTGTTGTGCCAAACCCTCAGAAAGTATCTCAAGAGTCAAAACCCTTGGTGCCATCCATTCACAAAAAAAGAATGCGTCTGAGTATGCAGGGGAGGTGTGAGGAGCAGAGATAACATAGCTATGGCCATCAGTAGTCTCACCCATAGGGCTTGCTCTAGTTATAATTCCAGAGTGCACATTCCTTCCATTTTGATAGCCGACATAACGGAGAAAGTCTTTTGAGAAAGTCAAGTCATTATGTGTAAAAATTGAAAAGAGAGGTTGGAATGATAAATTTCAATGTACAAAGACAAGAAGAGAACCCACATAGAAAGATACAATAACATAGATTATGGAATTACAGAGATTTTATAGATTTTAGGTTTTCATGTAAAAAAAAATACATGTTGAGTGAGGATGATCTTGCTGCAGTCTTCATAGCTTATGGGGCTATGACTTCTGTTGGAGTTAATCAAAGACTCCAGCCCAACCTTGCTTGTACACTCGTTCCTACAAATTTGATGCCCTCACCTGCTGTAAATGGGTGATTTGCAGCGGATCAAAACTTCCACCTGTGGCTTGGTAGATCCGACTTGTGGCTTGGTAGCAGGAAGGAAGAAAAATTATTCCTTCAAAGTTGCTATCTTTACTCATCCATTTTGACTAGCGGGAAAAAATTGGGGAAATTTTGAAGAGATGTAGATTTTGAATTTTGAACCCAGCAAGAAAGTGCTAAGAGTGTGATTAGTTTGAGATTGATATTTTAGATTTTTTTTAAGATAATAAATATAAAATACTAAAAAAATTATAAGAAAATAATATGTATTTATTTTTAAATTAAAATTAAAATTATTATATTTAAATATAAATTTTGTTTAAATACTTAAGTTTAAAAAAAATAATTATATTTATATTTTTAAAAAGTTTTAATTTGAAAAGATAATTTATGATACATTTAAGATAGACATAATGCTATGAGATTTATATATTAAAAAATAAGTTGTTACAATTTTTTTAAATGAGATAAAATGTAAAAACAAATTGATACAAGCACAAGGTACAAAAATATATAAGCATAGACATTAAGTTATCCTAAAAAGAAAACTTATAAAATTAAGGTGATTCAATCAAGAAAAATATTAGCTAAAATTTAGTTGCTATGACAAGTATAGGGAGGAGCTAGCCTACCAATTATCTGTATCAGTAATGTAAGTGTCAACATGTAGTCCATATGGATATAGTATATATGTGATTGATATTCTCTTGATGGCATATAGATAATATATGGATGGATGATAATACTATGTCATTATATAAAATTGATATTGGTTATTGTTGGCTATTGAACTAAATTTAACTTGCAGGAAAGATCCACGAAAGGAGGTTGATGTGACTTGCTATGATGAAAAGTAATGGAGTATGCATATCTTATTTATGCTTAGAGGGAGATGAGTGTTGAGGTATAGAGGGATTAAGAGGATCCACAGAATGTAGGATTAGTTATCCTAGATATTCATCCTCCTAGGTGTTAGCATAGAGTCAACAAAAGAGAATATGCCATACATTTGTTATTAATGGCATGTTCCTTGCTAGATTGGAACAAATGGTAAGTTCAAAGATCAAGAGGGAGCCAATTGTGCTCCTCAAACCCTAGCAGAATGGGATTACAAAGTAAATATGTGATCTCCCTTCAGAAAGTTATTTAGAGAGCCTCCCAGTGATATAAAAGTGAGCCAAGTCCATGAGTAATCCGTTTAAGATGAGCAAAGGGAGGAGGCCAAGGAGTATTCACTTGATCTCTTTAATTAATAAGCCTATTGTCAGGCTTGAAGGTTTCTCTAGTTTGATATCTTAGATAAGCCATGTCATTGACTCGAAATCCTTCACTTATGAGGAGGCATCCAAACAACAAGTTTTGAAATATGTTATGAACTCTAGTTAATAATGACATGATGACATCTATGAATGAAAGACAATTGTCTAACATGATTATTAGTGGATATTTAATGATAGTGTCCATTACTAATGGACATGTAATGAATTTTTTTTAAAATTTGTTTGGTAAGTTAATATAAGATTGTTTTCTCCTATAATCCAACGCATTTTCTCCACTTACAAGAAAAAAATGCAAATCCCCTAGTGCACTTTATACATGTTTTAGTTGAAACTGATGATGATAGAAATCAAAATAATGGAATGATTAGGGTTAATATTCACAATTTCTATGAAAGAATGTTAGCTGGCTTATGGGATAGTCATCTTTGCCATCACAATTTAAAAATAATCTACAAATCTCCCCTCATATTGAAACAAATTTTTGACATATGTGTCCCCTTCAATTTGTGATCCAACCAATATACATATAGGTGTCAATGTTAACCTATGATTTTCTTGATGAAGGAAAATATGCCCATGAATAATGATCTCACCCAAACTATCATGCTACAATAACATTAATTGGCCATCTCATCACCCACAAGGGTTAGATCAATTGCGAATGAGTAATTGAGCTTAGAAGATGGTCATGAGTTTAAATCCATTGTGGATACTTGCTTTAAATTTTTTTATCCATTTTGTCATTATATCATTCCCACCTTCTCCCCAAATGGACAAATCTTGCTCTTCAGTGTATGAAACACTACATGTGAATTTTGAATGCCTATATTTCACATTATTCCAATACCCAATGAAATTTAAAAATAAAGCATTTCAATGTCTTCATGTTACAAGAGTGTACTTATTGCACCTTCAAGTGCAATTGTTAAGATATTTTGTTTTTCATTTACTTTAAATATATAGAGTTTTATGGAAGGTATTTTTTTCTTAGGGAGTTCATTAATTATTTTGACTCAATTTTCATTATTTTTTATGAAAATGATTTAAAATCATGCCATTGAGAGTGAGAACTTAGTAGATCACCCCCGGCTAAAAAAATTGAGAAAGTTAAGCTAAATCATGACACTAATCATTCCCAATAGGTCAAGGTGGTTTAACCTCAAGTGACACTGCCCAAATACCTCTTGGATATTTGTAGGATAGTAATCTCCAACATCCATTATGAAGCACTTCAAGGGAGTTCAACTAAATACCCTTCTCTCTTTCTGAAAGGGACTAGGTGGGGAATCGGAGTGAAGTAAGAAATAAAAAAGAAAATAAATGAAACAACCCTTGCATTAATGCTTCAATTTTGGAACATAATCCCAATTGGAAATCAATGACTTTAATTCAACACTCAAGGACAACCTCTACAAAGAGGGAAAAGATTGAATAGAGGCAAGAATATTTTCTGTCAATAGACTGTTTATGGGGAATTCTAAGAAATGATATCATGCAAGAAATACTTTGGTTGGGCCAAGTATCATCTTGTGTATTTTTGGGGTGTTAGTTTTGTACTCTATACCCAAGATTCATGTTAGTTTACCTACTTATGAAGTGTTTGACTCATGTTGCAAGTGATTATGTTTGAACTCTAAATATCTAATACAACTTACAATTAGAAACATAAGAAGTCAAAAATATAAAATGTAACACCTCAGTTTTGACCCCGTTTGCATGATGTATATAATGTAATTAATCGTGGTGAGGAGCTAAAGGCAAAAGCCCCACCATCGATTCGGTTGTGTATGTTTCGGCAATGGGGATAGTTGCCGATGGTATATCATGCTATCCGCCACATTATAGTTTGACATCATGTAAATATGCACATCAATTAAAATAAACCCATAGCCAGCTACGACGGTGCAACATTAAAATGAAAAGGGCATGATTCCAAAGGATAGGGGTGGGGGATGTCAAACCTTAGTCTATCGGGGGAAACCCATGTGTTACCACCTTGTTTGATTTTCCATCTTCCCTTGTATCATCCAACCACTTTAATGTCTTGTTGAGTAGTTGAGGTATTTATGGCTGGGAGTGGAGTGTGGCAGGACTGTCAGTCCTTGCCCATGCGTACACTCCACTAGCAAGTTGACCTCACATTGGAAGCAACCTCCACTGCCATTCTCTCCACAACACCACTCTTCCTGGGTCTGTTCACTCTCACACAGGGACGTGCAGGAGGAGACCGGTTCATCTTCCTCATGAGGAGATGACGAGCTGGAAGAGCGGCCTCAAGGGCACGATTTCTGCTATGTATGTGACATAGCCATGGTTTTAATCCACGATTCTGGCTTGCTGTTGGTTTAACCCGCGATTTGGGTTGTTGTCGTTCTTCCCCTGATTTTTGGATGCTGTTGAGAGTCCGATTTCTTCTTCCATTTCAGACTTTGTGTGGGTTTCTTCCATGTTTTTCCTGGGCTGCGTCTTTTTCCCTTGCGCACAGGTTGAGAGTTGTTCTTTCCCCATTTCTGTCCATGTAACTTTCTTCAGCATTTGCGTTGAGGAGCAGTGTGCTGTGGGCTTTTAGATGTTGGATGGTCGTTGACTTCCACATCCGTTGGTTGAGTCCTCCCATGTCTATGTTGGGAGTTCTGCTTCTTATCCATTACAGACTGTGGTTTGTTGCCATCATTCATTGTGGGGTTGTGGTTGTTGATGTGCCCTGGTTTTGGGTCGCTATTGAGTTGTTTTGGCCACACTAGGGCCAAGAACAACTCTGAGTTGTCTTGTGGCTTGAGCTGTGTTTCGCCTCTTGGTTGGGATTGTCACCTGGTTGTCTTTGCCTTCTTCACAGAGCTGTGAATGGGTTGTTTTGTTGAGGTATGCAATAGTTGGTATTTGGACTATTGTGAGTGGGATTAGAGGCGAGGTATGCATGAGAAGACTGGTGTTGAGGCCACCAGCTTGGAATTTAGCCTATCCTAGCTCCTTCATGTCCTGGTAAAACCCTACTGTGTGGGTTTGGCTGATTGGAAAACCTTGGCTATGTGTAAGCTTGCATTGACCCTTATTCCTTGGGGAATCATGCCCAGCTCGGGGGTGGCAGTGTTGCTGAGATATTGATGAGCATGCTGGTCTATGGTTGGGTGGAACGTTGTAGCGATGTAGCTGGTTGTGGGGCAAGTTCTTCATCAAAAGATAAGTACTCCTGACTATTTCATCTCTGCAATTATGTCTATTGATTCATGAATTATGATGAACATGCTAAATGATAGAATGTATATGTTTGCTTCCGCTGAATGTTGAGTAACCATGCATCCTTGTATGTTTTATGCATCTTAGTATGTACTATGTTAAGCATTTTATTTCAGAATTGGTGTCTTTCCATGTTCATGGGGTTGTTTCCCGTATGTTTGGTGTTAGTAGCGTCCTCTTCGCCGGTCGGAGGGCCGGGGACGTGACATAAAATAAATCCACTCATGAGAAATAATTCAAAAAACAAAAGCAAGAAAGGATTATGAATTGGTATAGCACATCCAAGATAGGCTGAGAACTTGAATCTAGGAGTATGTTCACCCCGAGTTTATGCACATCGTTTCCTCCATCATGTGTTTCATCCTTTGGAGCAGCCTTAGTAATATTTTCCAAATTTCCATGATCATCAAATGTTGTTAGGGGTTTCGAACCTTTATCCATGCCATATGAACCATATGGATCTAATCGTCCACCATTGTAGGCATAAATTCACCACAAAAAATACCATTGTCCACATTAAAAATACTTATGTCGTACCCTGCATTTTTTCCAATAGGGGTTTCATAATAAGAAAAATATTTGTCATTGCTAGTACCTATGCCCTCTCTATTAAATTCTGTCAATTTTTGAGTGAGCTCATTTCTTGCTATGTTCCTCCATGGAGAAAAAATTCACAACTAGTAAGACAATGCAAGATCCATACAAAGAATCATGTTTAAATCCTCTTCCCATGCCTACACAATTAAGAAACAATACCATGTAGGAATATTTGCCAAGGTTTCTATATCATTCCTATTCTTTCGCACGTGGGGAGAAACCTCACCATTAATTTGTAGGATGTATGACATGTGAAACATCAATGCAAGGAGTCTCATTGAGATCCCTTTACATGAACTTGCATTCAAATATCATTCCTTGTCGGTGTACCACCATGTTTTCAATTCCCATCTTCCCACATTCGTGTCTACCACCTATCGACATTGAATCTTGCCATGGGTTGACTGTATGGGGGGATTGTAAGCACTTGCATTCAGAAACATCTCTACTCTATGTTAAAGAATGACTCCACTCATATTTTATATTTTTTAAAATAATTTTTGCAACCACCATAGGTATGGCCATTAAAAACCCTTAGAACCCCAAAACATTTATGTACTGTTAGCCTCTATATTACTCTTATGAGTATCCCCATTTACAAAATCTCATATTATAGCTTCAAAAGTATGTTAAGACACCAATGATCCGACACAAAAATGTCTTCTTATCAGGTTGATCTATTGTAGTTGAAAATTCTATAACATTGGATTCCTCAACCATTCTTGATCTTGTACTCCTTCTTTGTTTCAAACTCTCCTATATTGTAGCTAGGTTTCTAATGTCACACTTCCTGCTCACAAAAGGAGCTATCTCCTATAGGGAGTTATCATAATTTTTGGGACTTTAATGGGGACGTTAATTGGGATGCTAATTGGGATGATAATTGTGATGCTAATTGGGACACTAATTGGGACATTTATTGAGATGCTAATTAGTATCCAACATAGCGCCAACTTTTAAAAAGGGATGCTAATTGGGATGATAATCAGGACGCTAATTGGGATGCAAATTGGGATGCAAATTGGGATGATAATTGGGACGTTAATTGGGATGCTAATTAACATCCAAAATAGCATCAACTTTTAAAAAGGGATGCAAATAATGCCATTAAAAGCGCCATCCCATGGAAAAGCGTCCACTTTGTCCAAAAAATGATGAAAAATACACTAAAAGTGATAGTGGACGCTAAAAAGGAAGCTAAAAGGGATGCTAATCATATGCTTTTGTTGTAGTGGTTTGTGCAATTAGCATGGTTATTCGTGTGATAGTTGAATGATGTGATCTGAATAGATATGATAGATAGAAAAATGAATTGCCGATGCCCATAGTCCTCTTCTTTTCCACGGAAACTTGGTTTCGTCAACCCTCCCTTGAACATCTTGGGTGAGACTTCATCCACTCTGCGAGTGTTGCTAGACAGGGTAAAAACAATCTGGTCTGATGCTCAGGGAGATCACGATGAGTTGGGTGTTGATAGAGTGGGAACCCTTGTCGACTGGTTTTTGTTGGTGGGATTTGCACCAACAAATTCTTCTATTGCCGGGACCTTGTTGTGACTGAGAGGAGGGTATGTGGCATCCGACGCAACCAGAAAAATCAATATTGGATGTGGAATTTGACGCGACCAAAAATTCAAGATTGGTTTGATCAGAAGCTGTGAGAATTTACTGAAGCAGAAAATCAGATACTTGGACTGACGACGGATAAGTGGTTGGAGAGATACATACACGGCGGTCCTCATGAGTAAATTTTCTGTGAGTTCCCCATCATACTGTATAAGTGGTTGGCGCAGTTCACATACAAGAAGACAAATTTTCAAGGAGGATAACCAACATCCTAGACCCTTGAATTGATCTAGGATTTGCAGGAAAATGACAATAGAGCGTCACGAGCTGTTGAAGTATGGATGGATAGTATCCTAGAAGGATATATCACTGAATTTGTAGTTGACACTTCCAAGTCCTACAATGAAGCATAAAGGGAATTTTCAACAGACCTAGAGGTAGTTTCTTATTGTCTCTACAGTTGTCGATTAAAATGCTTATCTGTGAAAAGGGTATACTAAAGATGCACCTAGAGTAGTAGAACTTTGGTGTGTGGAGGCAGCGGATACCGCAACTAAAGGGGGGACACGAATGGGAAGATAGGGGTAGATGGGTGCAAGTTTTGACAAGACTGTGAGGGAATACGAGGAAGAAGGTGGTTGTATGAGGGGAGTATAAAGGTTTTGACAAGAGAAGAGGCAGAGGATAGGGGAAGGTCCTACTGCGATCGAAATGCAAAACCATGAAGGACAACCACACAGGACGAAGTGACCCTACAGTGATGAAGAGGACTACCAGACCCAGACTATGCCTAAGAAAATAGTAATATCAAACCCTAGCAGCAACGTACCCATGCCTCTATGCACTACTTCAAACTCAGGGAGAAACACAAATTCCACGTCAAATTTCCCGATGTGTCAACATCATTCTAGTAGTAGGCCAACATCTGCAGAAAGAAGGCATGGTAATGGGACTGACGATCCTGACCAGTATTGGTCTATCTGTGAGGAAGTATGGACTGTTAGACAGGCCACAGATGATGATGTTAAGAAAATCCAACCGGTGACTACTCTGCGGGGTCGTGCGCTAGATTGGTACATGAAATTTATACAGGTTCCTACGGGGACCTATGTAAAAACATTGGATGAAGTTCGGAAGGGACTGATCAAAGAATTCAGGAAACCTAAATCTGAGGTGCAATACATTACTGAGTTAAAAGAGATTAAGCATTTTCCTAATGAAACTATTTGGGACTTCGATCAAATATTTAGGATGTTGATGGCGCGAGTTAGCTTTGATATGAGTGATGTTCAACATAAATATTGGTTTACCACAACCTTGGTACCTCATATCCGGAAACCACTGATGCAGCAGAAGATCGTGACACATAGTGAGGCTCTGGAGATCACAATGAAGCTAGAAGCTTCACCTGTTGGAGAGAATGAAGCTGGTATGAACCAAATTTAGGCGCAGCTGGAAAACTTGACGCTGTAATTGCAAGACATTAAGAAAGGGAAAGAGAATTGTGACGATCTTTGGTGCACTCGTTGTCATGCAGATGGACACACTAAAGATACTTTCCCTACCTTCTGGAATTATCTTCTATCTAGCACGCTGAATCTACTAAGTTGTGGAAGCGTACCATGATGTCACATATGTCAAGTCTATGGGCACTGGCACAAAGAGTGTAGCTACATGCAGAAGATAGTGTCAAAGCCAGCCAACCTATATTGTTCCTTTTGTAGATCGGTGGGGCATGAAGATAAATACTGTTGTGCATATGGTCTGCTTCAGGAAAGAACATATGATTCATACCTTGTGAAGGGCGAAGATCATCACACAGTACAACAATCACAACTGCAACCTCAGGTGGTAAACTCTCAACCACAACCGTAGTATACACCACTGCCACAGATGTAATTTATACCATCGTAGCCGTAGCCATAGTTTTCACCACAGCTACAGTTTGCACCATAGCCACAGTACAATCAAATGGTGATGCCTCCACCACAACCACAGTATGTTCAGCAATAGCCAAATCCCCTGCCGCAATAGATGGCTCAGCTGCAGTATTAGCAGCAAGGAGGATTTCATGGAGGAAGAGGAGGAAGAGGAGGAGGAAGAGGTCCCGGATCTGTCTAGTGTTACAATTGTGGAGTATTTGGGCACTACCAGAGGGACTTCCCACACTTGCAGTGCTCATGTACATATTTCATGACGATTGATCATACTGTCGAAAACTGCCCATCACTAATCGAAAGATGGCATGCCAGGAATGTTCCTCAGTTGCAGAGTCAAAATTAGTTACATACTCAGAATTAGCTACAAATCCATATTCAATCGTAGAATCAGGACCAACATCAATTTCCACTCCAGAATCAGACTGTGAATTAGCCTATGAACCCTCCATTGAACTAGACTACACTGTTGACTCAGAATCCACTGATGAACCATAATCAAGGATCGACGATTGCGATGATCTCATTAGAGCCCAAAACAGAGGCTGTTGATGTTGCCGTTGTCACCCGCACATGAGCCACAACAAGAGAGGATGGGTCCCACCCAAAGATTCGATTGGCTGAACAGAAGAAGGCATCGTTTGATATCACAACTGAGAAGGAGACATATTTTGGATCCCAGGATGCAATTGGAAGAAATCTTGGTAAGTCACATGTCTATGAAATGCCTTCTAATTTTGATTCTTTACTGGAGGAAGGACCATCGTGACAGCATGGTACCTTGCAACACTTCTTTGAAAGTTGTTTTTCACTGTTAAGAAATCCCAATTCTCTAGTCGATATTGAAAATTTGTTGCATCGTCCAGGTAAGGAATGGAATTATTCTGCGGTGAACTCTTTACACAAGAAAAATATAGGCAAAGAGATTCCCATGAAAATTCAGATTGGGGACTATGAAGTTGATTCAGTCATCCTGGATTTGGGATTTGATGTGAATATCCTAACAAAGCAGACCTAGAAGAATATGGGGAGGTCAACATTGGGTTGGTACCTTGTGCAATTGTGATTGGCTAATCAAGCTAAAGTGCTATCAATTGGACGTGTGTCGAACCTGGTTGTGGACGTTGAAGGTATGAAAACTTATGCTGACATTGATGTGATCAAATTTGTTAATGGGGAAGGCCCCTATCCTACACTACTGGGGATTGGATGGGCCAACAATAGTATGGTAGTCATTAACTTAAAGAAGCATATGATGAATTTTGAGAAGTAATACATTAGATTCATTGCGCCTATGGATCCCAAAAAAGGACGATGATACATTGAACTGGTAAAGGATGAAGTTGTCAGGGGATGGGATCACGCTTACAACATATCTGAAGATTATATCCACCCAAATGTTGATGAAGAACTCGGTTGGCACAGTGCTATTTCTACGTCTTCTGATTCTGATGATGCGCTAGAAAATTGGCAAAACCGTATGCACGAGGTGTCATTCAGGAAATGTGGTTTGATCATGCAGTTGCCATGTCATGTCATGGTTGAGATTGTAGAATTACTAGTTTATGAAGGGCTACCTAAACTTTCAGAATTCTTAATGGAATTTGAAGAAAAGGTTTTGGAACCACAGTGATTTCTGGTGATGGAGGAAGCACTGAAGGCTACTCCATCATGCTGGTGGGAGGCTCATAAAAATACAATTACTAGATGGGCACAGTGTCGACGGTTGATGACAGTTCACTTTGGAAACACATAGGTGTATGACGCTAGGAAGTATGATGGGCGAAGTGACCCTAGAGGCCATTTGATGGAATGCCAAACATTGTGGGAATCACGACCAAAGGATGAATGGGTCCATGCCTTTATTTACACCTTGGATGAAATGCAAAGATCCTGGTATGTATCAATGGAGCTACGTAGAGAAATAACCACTTGGCAAGAGATAGTAGTTTTCTTTGCGCATACCTTTAGCTTCACAGATGCTAATCCCAACGTAAAAAATGCACTTCAGATCATCTGGGACATGGTTTTAAAAGTTTTACTAGTTGCATATCCTATGGACCCACACGAGCATTTCCACATGTAGTCAATGATGGAATTCTCTAATGTATCTGGTGAACCTGATTATGATGATGAGATACAAAATATCAATATTCCAGAAACAAAAGGGAGTAGGGATTTCACATCACCCGATATCCCAACTGATCCCATGAGCCATCCACTAAAGATCAGAAAGGTTAACATTGGGATGGAAGAGAACCCAAAATTTTCAAGTGTTGGGGACTATTGGGACGAGGAGACTATGGAAAAAAACACAGACCTGCTACATGAATTTCAAGATCTGTTTCCAACCAAATTATCTAAAATGAAAGGAATATTTGGTGACTTGGGAGAGATGAATATCCCATTAAAACTAGATGCGAAACCAATAAGGCAGAGGACGTATTGCCTGAATCCACGATACAAAGAAAGAGTCAAGGTTGAACTTGATCAGATGTTGGTTTCTAAAATCATTGAGCCAGTGGAAGAATCAGAATGGATCAATCCTATGGTGGTCTAAGACAAGAAGGCTAGTGAAATCTGGATCTGTGTTGACTTAAGAAAATTGAATGAAGCATGTATGCATGATCCATTTTCAACACCATTCACAGATGAAGTACTCGAAGGAGTAGGAGGTCAGGAGATATACTCTTTTTCATATGGATTTTCTGGCTATCACTAGATAAGAATGGCCAAGGAAGATCGACATAAAATGGCATTTGTCACTAAGTGGGGCTACTTCCAATACATAGTAATGCCTTTTGGGCTAAAGAATGCACATGTAATATTCTCCCAATTTGTTGTCGTAGCATTTACATATTTCATTCAGAAGTTCCTACATGTATATATGGATGATTTGATAGTGTATGGTCTAATCAAGGATCATTTGGAAAACCTTCGACTGATGCTAGAAAGGTGTCGATAGCATCAGATCACGCTAAAATACAAGAAGTGCATTTTTTTCACACCATTCAGGATATTGTTGGGTCACATTGTGTGAAAGCAAGGATTATTGGTTGATCTTGCAAAGATAATGCTCATTTTGAGCTTGCCACCACTGATAAATGTGAATATGCTTCAAGCGACACTAGGGCACACCAGGTACTATCACAAATTCATTAGAGGTTATGTCGCAATCACTTCCCCTATGGAGAAACTGTTGAAGAAAGATGCTTCATTTGTATGGAGTCTGTAATGCCAAGGAAGATTCGACATGCTGAAGGACAAGATGGATTCGGCACCCATATTTGTATTCCCAAATTGGAACAAAGTGTTCTACGTGCATGTTGATGCATCATCTGTTGCACTTGGAGTAGTGCTCGTGTAGCTGAGAGAAGGAGATATGGATCGCTCGATCGCTTTTTCCAGTAGCAAGTTGTGTTTTGTTGAGAAGAACTATATGACCATAGAGTGCGAAGGTCTGGCGATGGTCTATGCATTGCAGAAATTCAGGCATTACGTTTTAGGCAGTCACTTGAAGATGTTTACTAACCATTCTGTGTTGAAGTATCTGGTCAATAATCCTGTGTTGGGGGGGAATATATACCGCTAGTTACTTCTCTTTCAAGACTTTTATTTTGAAATAATTGTGAAGTAGGGTCGCTTGAATGTTGTCCTGGATCATTTATTCAGGATTGATATAGGCGAAGAGCCAATAGACATTGAGGAGGGACTGCCGTATGTGAAACTGTTCAGAGTCAATGTCGTAGATGATTATTATGACCAAATAATTCATTTTTTGGCAATAGGAGTCATGCTAGCATATTTTTCAACAAGTCAAAAGAAGCAGCTGGTAGTCAAGGCCTTGGAATTCTAGTTGATTGCTAGGCAATTATACAAGCTTGGACCTGATGAAATATTGTGGCAATCTGTCCTACCACATAAAAAAAGGAATATCTTAGTAGAATATCATGGGTGAATCGCTGGGGGACACTTTAGCAGGCACACAATGACAAGGAAGGTGCTTCGCACAGGTCTATGGGGCCTAAGTTACACAATGATGCGATAGGTTATGCGCGAACCTGTGATGTTTGTCAACACACTGGAAAACCATCGCGATGAGATGAGATGATCCTAGTACCACATATAGATTTGCAACATTTTGATAAATGGGATATGGAATTTGTGGGACCAATCAGCCCACCAGAGAAAAGAAATAGTGCACACTACATAATCACAATGATAGACTACTTGATAAGATGGGTGGAGGCTACACTAGTTGCGTACTGCACTGCTGCGACAACAGCAAGATTTCTATTTGATAAGCTTGTGACACTGTTTGGATTCCCAAGGAAATTGAGGAGCGACCAAGGAATCCATTTTATCAATTGCACGGTAAGAGCATTGACGGATGAGTTGCAGATACAACATAAGACAAGTACACCATATCATCCGTAGGTGAATGAGATGGTGGAGGCATTCAATAATATATTTGATCATGCGCTTACAAAGGTATGTAATGCTAACCGAGATGACTAGGATTTGAAAATTCCAGTAGTACTATGGGCATATCGCACCACTTGTAAAAGATTAACAGGACATACACTGTTTAGATAGAGCGATGCTGCCAAAACTGGTGAATGGTAGTCGACTGAAGCCCTATAGGAATGGGATGACATCGCACAATGCTTAAGGCATTGTGCACTAAAAAACAAATAGCACAGTTAGTAAGGATGAAAGGAAGAGAGGGCACGCTAGGAGGAAGTGGATGCACAAGTAAGAGAGTTAGTAGCGTAGTTAGGAAGATTTGTTGTGACAGCTGTAAGGTCGCGACATAGTCAAGTAAGCAATAAATGAAGCACAATTAAGACAGTTAATCGACAACGTTTGTTGAGGTGACACGTATTGATGGATTATCCAACTGTTGGGTTGACAGAATCGACGGAAGATTCGGGCAGTTAATGCATGATTTGGTCATGATGACCATAGGTGATTGGATAATGATGAAGAATGGATCGACAAGATGCTATAATAAGGTGCTTGATGTAGGTCAAAAGCACCATTGCGCTAAGTTGAGTTGCAAAGAGTGGTTAATACAATGTTGAGTTTCGGTACCGTCAAGTGAGTTAGGAGAGTTGGATAGTGAAGGTGAGAATATCTCGCGACTGTGGGAAATTGCTGCGGGATGTAGAGTAGCCCCAACACCGTAGAAATTTCCAGTGAAAGGGACTCACCCATTAGACCGGTTACCATTATCGAAGAATTTTCTAGTATGCAGGTCAGATCATCATCTGTCCCGATGAAGAAGCGGTGGGCATAGAATCCCAGCTCCCCAGCACCAATGAAGAGATAAACATGGACATCAGTGAGGGAGCAGGAAAATGTAGCTGCCCAGACGAGGCCATATAGCTCTGGCATTGTAGAATCAATGGTTCTCACTGGGGTCTCTGTAAAGGATATTTCGGGTTACATCGCTACCACCTGACCTGGTGTGCAGCCTCGGCGGTTGACCAAGAATCAGAAGTATCAGCAAAAAATGCCACCGCTACTGAAAGGGATGGTGTGCACCATCGATATTGTACCACCATTAATGAAGATGAAGTACGGTTGAAGTAGAGGTATAACTTTTAGTGCGATGGTAGGGCGTATCACATCGATAGCATTAATGATAGGACAATACGTATCACAGTACAAATCCTAGCTAGTAAGATCGTCTGTAAGAATCTCCCCATCCATTGCACTTCAGGGGTAATTGCATGTGCCCAACAATGTGTAGAAGGGGTACATATGAATTGGTCCCTTTTCTTGCTGAACTAGTTGAATGAGAACACGGTGGTATTTCAGGTTGGAGAACGTCCATTCAAATACAACTGGTTATTGATCCTAATTGCATTAGTGGCTTGGATGGATCCAGAGGACTACCAAAGGATGGAGGTTGAAGCTGTTAAGGTGTGCAAAGGCCCACGGTATAAAAACTTGGGGTGGGTAGAGGAGCCTAGTCGGCAAGAGGATTGTGTGATCCACTTTTGGATATACTGGGAAGTGCTGCAAGTGATAGTTGTCAAAGTTCCTCAACTGAGCAATGAGGCCACAGCTAAATATTGGAGGATTTCTCGGTTCACCACAGGACCGCACACCATTCATGTCCAAGCTTTCCATGACCCAAATAGGCAGTGGTTACCGATGTCTTATAAAGTGACGGACAAGGAATTAGCGGTTGCGATTGATGATTGGCCTGCAGGATGGTGGGAGCCGTTTACCATCAGTGAAGTCTCAGCAGGACCACCAACAGATGCACTTGATGAGCTAATAAGAGGGGTTGACTAGCTGACTCACCATGACTCCGATGGAGAATCATCAACAGAAACCCTAGTTGACCTTGAGGCACAACGTATCCTTAAGGAGATAAGGACGAAGCAGTGCATGGAGTAGGAGGTCAGCAACAGTACTAGATCCACCATGGAAGTGTATCTACAATGAGTTATAAAGGCCATCATAGACTCGTTGGATACTGCAGCTAAGGAAATGAGGAAGTTAGCCCAGGAAGGATTCGCTGAGGTACGCACTAAGTTGGATTCTATTTATGATGTGCTAAGAAGAGCACCGAAGAATGCCGCTGTACAGGACACAACGCCAATTAGCACTGATTCATGTGTCAGGAGTGTTTAGATTCCCCCAAATGCAATTGACACTAGATAGGAGGACGTGAATTCCTCACTGCAGCAGCTGCAGAACATCGTGGTGGATGTCAAAAAGTTGTCCACACAAACATTACTACACATGCAGCGGGTTTCCAACCATGAGTTGGATGATTGAAAAAAGGATATTGGAAACCATTACTTGTGGTCGCAAGTAAAAGAGGAGGTGCTGGGGAAATAATTGGAGGAATTACGCCGCACACAAGCCACATTGATGGCTACCAAAGAGCAGGAAATTGCGGCGCTCAAGTAGGTGAAAGAGGAGCTCAAGGTGAAGATGGCAGAAAAAATCACCGAACTGAAGAAGGAGACTCACCACGTGGTTATTGAGAAGGAATAACTATTTTCTAGTCACAGAGAAGTGGAAGAGGTTGTTACAGAGGCCTGTTAGTACATCCCAAAAATCACCGCGGAGTTGGATGTAGTAGCAAAGGAGAAACGACTCAAAGCCATTGTTATCTAGCTACAACTGGATAATGCTCATCTTACCAATCTGTTCTACCCTGATACACCACCATAGTAGGTTTCAGAATGGAAGAGTCTCATCGAGGATATTATGACACAGTTTGATGAAATGGAGTAGGATGCAAAGAAGATTGTTGAGATGACAACACAATTTTTGGGCAGTGTCGTTCAAGGCTAACAACTAGAGCAACTGACCAAGTAGTTGTAGGAATCCGAGGGACAGTTGGACACATTAAAAAAAACATTGTAGAATATGCAACCAATTTTCCAAATCACTCGATCAGTAGAACTCAGGGAACTGTAGAAACGTGTAGGAAAGGCACAAGAGAGGCAATGAAAGCACATGGACCAGCTCGATGAGTTCCAATAAATTGGCATCCAGTTGTTGGTAAAAGTAGTTTCTGTGCTACATGATGGGAAGAAGGAAATAAATGGAAAGCTGGTTGAGCACCCGATAAAGCAAGATCTGCTTGGAAGCCAGGATATTGCTGAGGAGGTCAAAACATAGGGCTCATAAATCACACAGCAATATGAATACTTGAAATTCTAAACCAACGCATACACCATGTCCAACTGTCGTGGCTCGAGGGCGAGCCACAAGATTGTGTTGGGGGCTTGTTGGAAAGCTGTTTTGGGTAAGCTAGTTGCACATCATCATGGATGCCGTGCATGCTCAAAAGGCATCGTGCAAGGAAAAGATAGCGCGCAAGACGAAAAATAGATTAATTATGAATATTTTGTGTCAGTTTTTGTACTTTTGACCACATTTTGTGGATATTGGTCATTAGTCAGTTAGGATTTAGTTAGAAGTGGACCATGAATGTAAAGGAGAAAGCCTATAAATAGAAGAAGAATTGTGAATGTAAATATATCAATTAATAGATTGGGATATAGATCTAGAGAGAGAGATCACAGAGAAGATCAAGTTGTAGACTGTGAACTATATGTTTTGAATTTGCAGTTTATTGCGTGGGGTTGATATAATGAGGAGATTGATCTCAATTACTGTCTTGTTGTTATCTTTTATCTCTTTCATGTTTTTCTGTTGTGCAATCCCAATGTTGAAGTTATTGTAGGACATGGATATATGATGCAATATTTATTGCTTATGAATGATTTCATAGTATTATATATGTTTGTGCAATTATCATGGTTATTCCCGTGATAGTTGAATGATGCAATCTGAATGATGATGTGAATGGCTAGATCTGATAGATAGACAAATGAATTGTCGATGCCCATATTCCTTTTCTTTTTTTTGGAAACTTGGTTTCTTCAGCCCTCCGTTGAACATATTGGTTGAGATTTCATTGACTCTGCGGGTGTTGCTAGACAGGGTAAAACCTGTTTGGGATGATGCTCATGGAGATCGTGGTGAGTTGGGTGTCGATAAGTGGGAACCCTTGTCGACTGGGTTTTTTGGTGGGATTTGCGCCAACAAATACCGTTGCGTTCATGCTTCAGAAAAATAAGTCCTATGATGTCCATTGGTCATATAATGAGCTCTTAAAGTCACACATGAGGGGGTAATATGTTAACAAAAAAAATCCATTCATAGATAATAGTTCGCTTACCATTCCCATATTATTAATCTCCACACCAAAAAATAAGCTTTGCGAACCTTCATATACCAAAAAACCCAAAAATTTCAATATACCATGGACCCCCTACCACAAAAATAAAAGTGGATTTATCCCATAAAGTTAGGAAACACAACCAAAATAGGGAATTCCACAAAAATAGGGGAAAAGGACACCAAAATAGGGGAAGTCCATATCAAAATAAAATTCCACTCAAATTCAAAAGCTACCAGCGGTAAGTGGTAAAAACCATCATGGTTTGGAAACCACAAACCCTAAATATTTTCCTATTTATATGATATGAAGGTCCCATTTTAGTCCATCTCCAACTTGAGCATAGTCACTTTATCAAAATTCCCCTTGATCCATTCACCCTTTGTTATCACTCTCATTTTATCTCGGTTTAAATTTGACATATTTGTGACAGAGTGTGGGAGACATCATTCTACTTGGAACTACGAGAGCAATGCTCTACCCAGCTGTAAGGGCCCCTATTCTATGAGGTACTATAATTCCATGTAAAGGAATTTTTTTTAATAAAATAAGAAAAGATTCTTTAATATCCTTTATGTGTGTTAAAGGATAAGGTTAATGCTAGTTGTTTATTGTTACTATTACTTTTTACTTTTTACGATGCCCATTTTCATTTACATCTTTATATTTTCCATTTATTTTTTATATCTCACACTCATATGCATTCTTATATTAGTTTTTATTTACTCCTTTTTACTATAATTTACGATCATTTACCTTTGCATTTGCATCTCTACCACAATATGCTACCAAGGATTCCTCAATCCTTACTAGGTGCCTTTTGGTACTTGATGGTGTGAATAACCAAAAAATATATGCCATGATGGATGAAATCATTTAATATCCCAATGACGACATCATGCTCTACTTGGTTTTTAGTGAGATCACCCAGGAAAACTCCGCTTGTTTGGTATAGAATTTGGGAGGATGCATAAATGGTCCCAAGTAGTCGATGCTAGATTCTTCAACCAACAACTTGCACCATCTGCAAAGATAATTTTGTTGTTTGAGGGAGAGGAAATATGCATGAAAAAAAAGGATATCTTTAAATTCAACCAACAGTATCAAAAACATAAAATGTTACATTCCTCTTTTGAATGTGAAAATGGATAATGAAGAGGGTGAAAAAGGGTTCAACCCTTGCAACAGTAGGGTCTTCCTTATGTTGGAATTATGAGTAATACCTATGTGGTAGTAGACTTGGTAGTGTATACATGTTTCCAACACTTGGATGGATACCCAATGGTAGCTAATCATGTAATGGATTCAATGGATCTTGGTCCTCCTCGAAGGATGATGAATCATCACTAGTGAGTAGACTAGCCATGGACGATACATTATCGATGGTATATACTAAAGAGGGGGGGATTTCTTAGTGGGTGATCCTTGCGGGAATACCCTATGGTGGAGAAGCTGATCCTATAGACACATATGCTCAATATGGATTTCTCATTCGACGCGTAAGATGGGACACTAAAATGAATAGTGGGAAGTATCACCACACAATTGGCATGTGTGTGGGATCCTAACACATATAAGCTTGTTCATCGAAGATAATGATAATGTAATATGATTTGGCATGATTGTATGACTATATTTGGAGATCATATGAGTATGGATCCCATTGTATTCACATCCATCATGGTTTTCTTCCAGTTTGATATGTGTAGGTTATGGTCTTTGCGGCATAGGATTCTCAATGATAGGTACGTTTGAGATGGTCATTTTTTGGGTAGACACAACCAGTGTTACCATCAAGGTAGTAACAACATTGATGGAATTTATTCCTTGTTGTTGCGGGTAAGGACTCTCAACCAAAGGGTTGGTGAGGAGAATGTCCGTTAAGCCGTCCTGAAATATAGGGAGGTCAGGACAATGGTGCATATAGTTCCCAAAATGAAAGAAAATAGAAAATGCATGTTTGATGTTGATTTTTTGTACAAATATGTTGATATTTGATCTTTAAAACTTTGATTGCAAAAATATAGATCACTTGAAATAAATTTGAAAAATCACATAAGAATCCACACATAACACAACATATACCCTGGGGAAATCCCTCAAAATAACGAGGATGAAAATATCCAGGAAATATTCAAATATAACTATGATAGATAGCAAAGAATATCTTTGACAACAATATATTGCTTTTCACACCCCAGGTACAAGATAAGAGAGAAAATACACCCCTGTTGTATATACTGAAAAATAAAGAAGAGAGATCAACTATATGAACTTGCAATGTGTTCAACACATTAATAACTAGCAAAAATCAATTTTATGCAAGCTATAGTGAATCATTGCATGGGGAATAGTGCATCGCAAGCATAAACGATGAATTTCCTTCTTGGAGAATTTTCAAGTGGTTAAGTTTCTTCAATCCTACATAACATAGTGTACAATGCCTTCTACTTTGACATCAAATATTGCTCTATTGAGTTTAGAGTGAACTTGCCTCATACCTGGATGTAGGATCACTTAGTTAGTATGCTATCTTAAGTGTCACTGTGCAATAATTGTAACTCAAGTGTTATTACTTAAGTGTTATCTTTTAGTTTAACTAAATTGTCATCTTTTATTTTAAGTAAACTGTCGTGAGGCAAAACACTTCAGTTAACTATTTCCTTTTGATTAACACTTTAGTTAATTATTATTTAACTGAAATGACACTGATTGATTTTACTGAAGTGATCACTATGATTTATCCTTTAATTAACTTATGCATACATTGTTACTTTAACTGAAGCTTTAACTGAGGCATGCATTGTTACTTTAACTGAGGCATACATTGTTATTTTAACTGAAGGTTTACCAAATTGTGTTCTCTTTAGTCAATTGAAGTCCTCTCATGAGAAATCTGAATTTTCTTTGTTCTGATCTATGCATTTATATTTTATCTCTATTATTTTAACTAAAGATTTAACAAATTGTGTTCTCTTTAGTCAACTGAAGTCCTCTCATGAGAAATTCAAATTTTCTTTGTTCTCTTTGTATTTATATTTTATTTCTTATCTTTTCTGCATGGTAAATATGTGTTAAATTTAATTTATCTATCATATCATATTCTACTAAGACTATTTGTCTAATACTGTGATCATATTATATCACTCTCAAACCAAGTGATCATATTATAAAGTAATGCACTGTATAGGTGTATAGTCTCTAGAGGATACTTAATAGATTTATCCATATCAAATGACGATGGTTAGAAATACATCACCAAACATTAATGCTTCAAAATGAAAGGAATCGCCTCTATTGGCCTACTTCCCCCACTCTTGCGGCCCAGGTTCAATAGACCCATGGAACCAACAAAACACCCAAAGACATTGACTCGAAATAGCAAGCTCAGCTGGCAAAACTCGCGAGGCAGGCACAGTATCACCCGAGATATATTAATGTGTAACTGCCAAAACTATGTTTCTGTAGTCGAAGAGGGTTTACAATCCCTTGGTGAGTGGCTAAGGCGCTTGTCAAAAATGGAAGGATGATTCTTACAGAACCATCTGCGCACACAACTGCATATCCATGGCTCAACATCCTTCTACTATCAGAATTCTCTTTGATGTCCTAAAAAATAATTCTATATCCTCTCAACAAAAACTCGAACCCTTATACAGAATAGGTTTTACCTATTTATAGATATTACAAGACCGTGCAGGGTCGACTGAGTATAGCTCAGTTATTACAATCATAAGTAGCCTAAAAAGTGTCTTTCATGTTTATTATAGGCCATACTGGCTGCAAAAATGTCCTTTATTACATTAATCACAAGCCATAAATAGTTGCAGAAACGTCTTTAAGTTTGCTTGCATAGGTCATAACTAGCCTCAAAAATCATATTTCTTCGACTCGTACTCCTACTATCTTCCCGACCTATACATCCCAGCCTTTACTCTTCTACCTACCAATCTTTCACCGACTCAAGGCCCGCTATTCCTCCATTGTACCATTCCTCTTCGCAACTTTCTTTGTTATGCGCTTCCTTTCCTTCCTTTACCTACTTTTATCCCGTCGCGCTCTTGATTTTAGTCTTGCGCTTGAAATTCAAATTCTTCCTTGTGCACTTTCCTGGCCCAACAGGCCCCCAACACTCACATGTGGCTCATCCTGAGCTACTAAGAAGGGTTCATGGCTCCAGCATGGGTTGCGCCACTGGACCAACCTTTGTGCTGAAATTCCTTCAAAATTCCCTGTACATGGGCAACTTCTTCCCGGACCTCCTCTCCTTGCTTCTCCAATTTTTCCACATGGCCGAAACTGATATTTTCTTATGGTACTTTTTCCACTGCCTGAGTTAGTTGCTGGAGCTTCTACTATGTAGGCTGAATAAGCCCTGTAACTCTTTCCGCCTCAAATTGGTGCATTGTCACCTCATCATTCCTACTCTTCTCATTATTGCACAGATTTTTTACTTCCTTCTGTAGCTGCTTCAGCTCAACAACATTTGCAATCTTATCTATGATCAACAGCTTCTTCATGTCTTCCTTAACCGTTTCTATTTTCAACTCATCCTAACGCACTCCCTCTGTGAACTTCACCATTGTCTCATCTTCCAGGAGCAGTTCCCAAGTTGCCGAAACTGCTTCTATTGCTTATGTACATAGCTTTGATCCTTCTTTGATCCTATCAACAACCTCATAGGGTGTTTTTCTATGCTCTTCAATCACCTTAGGAGGTTTTCTTAGATGTTGTTGCGCTTTGAGTTCCTTGACCCGTTTCCTTAGTTCTGATGCAATCCTTGATAGTCGACCGACTTTTGCAGCTGCCTATTCGTCTTCCTGGCCTTCTTCCATGGGGAACTCTACGACCACACTTTTTATGGCTTTAGCTAGGGAAAAATTGCTTTGTTTGCATACTTCAATTTCTTTCTCTTTTTCTCTAAGGATGACCTTTCGCTCTTTCGTCTTCCTTGCATCCTTCTTAGTCTGATAAGAAACACCATTTTCTTTGAGCCTAATCTTTGTTGTGTCCGCATGTTGGAAAACGTATACGTCGGCCATTGCTAGTTTAGAAAAATATAGCAACAGAGTCCCCATTTCCTGGATAACATCATCATACTCCTGCATTCCTATTTTCAGTGCTTGTGCTCTTAATTCTATCTTGAGGGGAGGCGACAATAGTGGTGCGGCTAATGTATCACCAGGATCAACGTCATATGTCTCAGCTTCAACTTTGGTATTTACTTCATTGATAGCCTTAGTGAGCTTATTGACATGCTCGGTGAGTTTTTTCACCACTTGCATCTACTATGTACTTAGAGCCTCAAGGCTATTTTTTTCTACTTCTGCGACAACATCTGCAAACAAGCCAATGTCCTTCTTATGTAAGCTGATTGTATTAGTCATTTTATCAACTTTTCGTTTCTTGCATGCATGCACGTGCTCCTGTTCCTATGCTCTCCATTGGGTATTCACATCTTCATCAATAGGTGTGTCTTCTGCATCATATTGATTAGAGCCACCATCACCACCATTTTTTTCATCATCTTCATATGAACTCAACAACTGGTTATCTTGCGCATCGCCCCCATCATTTCCTTGGCCATTATCTTGGTCATCGCCTTGGCCATTTCCCTAGTCATTTCTCTAGTTATTTCCTTGGTCCATTTCCACATTGACCGATACGTGCCATTCCTTAGGCTAGTCCTCAATGGTTGCTTCCACATCCAATTCAAAATCATAAAAGGCATTGGGTGCGCTTGCTTTGAGGGATCCTGCCGCGACTCTAGGATAATATTATGGACATGTTGGCCTGTTTTTCTGACCTAGGCCAACTAAGGAGATTAAGCCCACACAAGTCGCTTAAAGCGGCTCCTGATGTGTTTGAGATAGCAAAATATCACAGGTTATGGTCCTGCTACCAACTGAATTTTTCTCTTGAGGAAATAAAATTGAGTAAAAATTTATCCTAATCTTATTTCTATTTAAATAAAAACCTAGAATTAGTTTTATTAGACTTAAGCTATCCTAAATTTGATTTCTTACTGAAAGTCTTCGATTTTGAGGATTTTGGCATTTAAATATTAGAAATTTTCAATAGACTATTATAATTATTCTAAAATTAACCTAATTCTATTTAACAACTGTTAAATGTAAACTATACTAAAATAACACTAACTAAAATTTTCTATCCCAGCTGAGAGCAATTTGAATATTATATTAATTATCAATTAATGTTTCAAGTAAACAGAAGGATAAATGAGTAAGATTTAAATGAAAATATTTAAATCATCCACACTTAATCAATCTGCTATATATTTACTATAACAAAATATTTAAATAAATAATTACTTTAAACTTTTCTGAAGTATTTTATTAATTAACAATTAATAAACAACAGTAAATATTTGAATGAAAGATAATGTTTATAATGAAAACATTACAAAAATACAAATGAAATAAAAAAAACATAAATATGTATATTATTATGTATTGAATTTTCAATAGAAATACTGACTAATTCAATTATAATAACATACACATTCAGATAGCAATTTTCTGTTGACAGAGTGCAATATCAGATAATGAATACAAGCATAACCAAGTATAATTGCATCAATAGTATAATTAGAAGATAATATATTGAAATATATTATAAAAGTATCCAAAAATAATACCGATCAATGATACCAGTCTGAGAATTTCCAGTCACATTCCACCTCCGAAGATAAAACCTCAGTAAGGGATAAAACTAGTACTGAAATAATATTTCAATGATGTTTTACTTCACCACTCCATCCATATTGCATTAAAATTACTAGTTTATATAACCCCACTAGTCTTTCAATTCAGTTTCTTCATAAATGTTGTATTCAATACCATAGGAGTCCTATCCCTATTAAAGTGCATTGAATCTCTTCAAACGACACCTGTCACAAATATTACTATAGGATAAAAAAAGTCAATAAAACGACTATCCTGTAATATCATCTCCTGATTTAAGGGAACTGGCATATTCGTGGCTATTTTGAGATTCCAATATTCAAGAAGCATCAACATCTACCAATTGTGATCCGAAACATCATGTATCTGCTGAAGATAGTGATACCATGTACACCTGTTCAAACAAACATAAGAATCTTATTAAAATCAATTTCAACAGAGATAACAATAAAACCAACAAATTATATGCATGCCTACAAAATCTACGATTTTGCAGGTATGCTCTTAAAAAGATTTTATTACCTATCGAAAGAGAGATAAACCATATAACTAAAAATAGAAACAAAATCAGGTTCTACTTTGTAAATTGATCATTCTTCTGGCTTCAGAAAGTTTAGCTTTGAGCCTGATGATTACTAGCTTCTGTCGATCTACTTGCTCAAGCAAGTGCTGGTTTGTGTCTATCATTGATTTTTTGGCTTTCGTGTATCGATTCTTCTTGATTTTCATGTCCTTCCATCTATTAACCCAATTTAGTAACTCTGCCTTGAATGTTTTATTTTCTTCATCTTTCAAGGCTGCGTTTGCTTGACATTATTTTAGTTCGTTTTTCAATTCTGGGATTTGGGTTTCATATACTCTGTCAAGGACCTGTTGGAGGGTTTCTTCTTCCTTATCATGGCATGAATCATCTGACTGAGAAGAATAAAGATTATTTACATCTTGATTCGGTGATGGAATGCTCATAAATGATGGTTCAGGGCTAGAACCACAAGCATCCATACATGATGGGGCAGTTTCAAACTTCCTTGACTCTATAATGTCTTTGGCCAATGATTTTTATCGATTAGTATCTATGGGAATAGGTTCATTTATATGTGTGGTCTTGGGAACCAAAGATGGAACATCATCCTCAAGATGGACAATCACTAGCCGAGCATTCTGTTGAGTGGTTGCAGGAACAGAGGCTGTAAGTGTGGTTTTTATACTTCTAGTGATTCTTCTTATACGAACAAACACAGGACCTTTTGGCTCAAAACCCCCTTTGTCACAACAAACCTGCGCTAACTGTTCAAGTTTTCACATGGATTCATCACCATGTTTTCGAGGAGTACATAACTCAGATGAGTTTTCATGATTAATAGCATCAACATCTTCATTTTTGGTCAATTTACCCTTCATCTTTGTAGGTGTACTAAAGCACTTGTCAGATAGGGATTGGCCCATGTTTGTCTCAGCATAACAGGGAGCTACCTTCACGATTCCATCATTATTAATACAAGTACCTATAGGTGGATTTTCTTCCTGTAGTTCTTTATCGCTTAACTTAGCCTTAAGAACATCATCAACCTCGGATTTTATTGAAGATTTACGCTTCCTACGAGTTTTAGGGGGAGGGTTTGGCCAATACTGCGTTGGCCCTAGTTTAATTTCAACCAAAAACTCATCCCAATATTTACAGCTAAGAGACAGCTGATGCTGGATTAAAATTTTAATTAGACCGTGGTGGAACAAACTCCTATCAGGATTACCTATGGTATTTTGCACCGAATGTGCCATTTTCTTTAGACTTTGCAATAAGTAAAATGAAAGATTGAGCTTAGAACCTTTCAATGCTAACAGTAGTCGCAGATGATAATAATGCAGATGAGAGAATCAACCATCACAAGATACAAACCTGACTAGGATTTCATAAAATTCTCACCATTTTGGTTTTAAAAATTTAACCGAAACCCCAATCTTCAACTTTGCATTGGGAGGTAAGGGAAACAGTAAGGACCGACATCTCTTCTTATCAACCTTTCTTCCTTTAAACCATCGCTCTCCAGTTTGAGGAAGCTTCGTAGCTTCTGCAATCTTATCTTCATCAATTATAAACTTAAAATCCCCAACCTGAGCTATAGTTTCCTTAAAACTCATAGAAAATCGTTTGGTAACCTGTATGTTATGGCCACTAAAACATCTGAAAAAACTGAGCCCATCCAATCTTTTTGAATAATAGAGTAGCTTTCTCGTCGGCTTCAACCAGCTCAGATCGTAAAATTTCAAATCGGTTGAGAGGAGCCATTGTTTCCTGACTACAACTCTGATTATGGGTTGAAACAAATGAAGTCGTGAAAATTGAAGGAATAGGCACCCAAGTATAAGGCATTACACGAAATGTAAAATCCTCAATTGATTCATATGTGACAGAGACGAGAACCCCAATTTTGTCCATGTTAACCAAATTTGGAAATGATGAGAACAACAGCCAATGTTTTCGCTATGATAAATGAACAAACTAGCCACAACTAACTGAAATTCTTCTGAAAGTGGTATGTAAGAAATTTCAAACTCTAACTAATCCTTCATATCATAAATCATTCAATTTAGGGATTATAAATTGAAACATTAATGACACCCAGTTTGGAATGATGGGATCGTACAACATCATGAATGGGAATGGCTATCAGTCATACATGGAATTGAATTCTACTGATACGATTTCATAATTAAATCCACAGCTGTCAATTAAATTGATAGGTGTTAACCAAATCCTCATACCAATACAAATTCAATCTTTATGCAGGGATCCTTGTAACAGATGTTATCAATTTATCAATGCGAATCATGTATCTTAATTATAACTATCAATTGATAATAACCCCAGATTAAACGTGGAAGGAAATCGTGTTCATAAATAGGATGATGTGGAGTTATAATCTGTAATGTTCTTAGGATTCCTGAAATGCAACTAACTAGAAATCACTATTCACACTCAAACCATATATACACATGTAGTTTTATTTCTAAATATAGTTTTAAATAGTTTATGAAATCCTAATCACTTATGACCCAAAACCAGATGTGATAGGATACAAAGCTCATAAAATTATTAAGGTTATATTTATGTGACACATGACAATTTCGAAATAATATACATTTATTTGCACTCTCGCTATTTTGTGTTATATATGTACAATTTTACAAAGCAATGATATGATATTAGAAGATTAAGTTATATGTGAAATCTGAACCTTAGGTTTTAATAAAAACAAATTTAATTAATAAATCACCTTTAGTTATAAGGATTTCAAGAACTTATAATAATAAATGTCTTATCAAAACCAAGTTTCAAACAAATTCAAAATGTATCTTCATTAAAAGCTAATTAGTATACTATACCTTAAATCTCCTAAATCAATATATATAATCAGATGAATTAATTAATGATAAAATTGATCATATATAAAATTTACAAGACTGATAGCTGCTAATTTGTCAAATTTATGAAAGTGTTTTCATAAAATTCTAATATGACTCTTAACTCTTCTATAATTGAGAGTACCTTCAGAATCAAAGATTCTGAAGGCACTCTTTTATAATTTTTTTTTTTAAAATAAAAATTAATCATAGAAGAGAACTGATCATTTTCATCACAACAAAAAAAATGAAGGGGTTGTTGCTGTCTGCCAACAAATGGCGACGACCTGGACGAACCAGTTATCTCTGCTCATACATTTTGCAAATGATAATATAAACAAAATTTTAAAATCTATTAAAAACAATAAAAAATTCTTTATCTGAATAAAAACCATTATTCTAATTTATATTCATAAGTACAATTTAGAGATATCCCATCTTTTAAAATAAAGATCTTGTTAGAGATAAACTCAGAAATATCCTGATCGAAACAAAGTACTTCATAGTAAAAATAACTCGCACCATCAGTATAGGATATAGAAATTTACTTTTCCGAAACATTTCCAGAATCTGTTCCATAAACATAATAATTTTCTTTTCGTTTCTTTTCTTTTTCTTTAAACAATAATTATGACTGAAGACTACTATCTAGGTATGATGTCCCAATGTGATAGTATCATTCACGATAACTGTCTAAAATAAGCAAGCCGGCTCGTGATGAGACCTCTTGTCTCTTGATTTTTTAATCAAAATCCATCACCCTGGTGATCAGAAATGAAGTTATCCTAGATAGCACTGATGATCATGAGTAGGCCGGTTCATGATGAGACCTCCTATTCTTCAATCAAAATTATGTTTTCTTTACTAAATTTGAAATTTAATTTTATAAAATGAGAGATCATTACCCAGCATGGTGGCCAAATGGTAATGTCAGTCATTAATATCACCAGAAAATGAATCAGCTGGCTCATGATGAGACTGCTTATCTCTTGATTTTTAAACCAAAAGCCATTATTAGTTTCCTAATAATGTCATACTAGTGATATTTATGATTCTGATCAGATCGACTTATTACTAAGACCTTCCATCTCTCATTTTAGCATTTTATTGACTGGAACAGATTCTAAAAAGTTTTCAGATTGTAAATAACTTTGAAGACTGATAGTGGAGATCCATAAAAGTTTTTCAAAGTACAAGTTCCAAAAAAGACATTAATTAGCTATCCCAACTTATTAGAAGAAAAATAAAAGGGTGAGGAATAATCTGAGTAATACTTATAAATGAAATAATGATAGGTTTTTAATAGACTTAAGAAGCTTTGATCATCCTGAACAAATTTTAAAGATTTCAGTCTAATATCATAATTTTTAAACTAATGAACAAACAGACTCTTTTAAAACTAGATGATTCATTTATTTACATTTATCCCTTCAGTTGACATCTATAAATTAATGACTGATTATATATAAAAATTTGGCAGTCTTTAATGCAAATGAAATATTTGATTAAGAGAATCAGAACTGGTTGCAATAGTGGAATGATGTTTGAAAGTTACATAAGCTTTATGAATTTATCATCATCCTTTAATTCTATAAAATATAAACTAGTTTATACAAAAATATAAAATTATTTACAAAAAACAAACAAATTATATACATTTTAGGGTCTAAAATATCAACAGAAATATTTTTTCAGGATCAGTCCATTCACTGGGAATGTTTCGAACTGACCTTCTAGTGTTTGCAAACGAAAGGTACTTGGGCCTATCTTTTCAGCAATAACAAAGGGACCTAACCAAAGCTTTTGAAACTTAGTATGATCTCCTTTTTCCTCATGAACTTTATCCCATTTTAAAACTAAGTCTCCCACCTGAAATTCTTGGTTGGAACTTAAGGATTGGTTAAACCAAGACTTCACAATTTGTTGATGTTTTGTAAAGTGTTGTTTTGACTTCTCTCTTTCTTCCTCAATTTTTAACAAAGTATTGATCCTCTTTTCCATTGCTGGAAAATATTCATCTTGAATAGACTGAGCTACTTGTAATGAAGGTAAAAATAAATTCGGCGGTAAAATAGCTTCAGTTCCATAAACTAAGAAGAAGGGTGAGTTACCTATTGCAGCTTTAGGAGTTACCCTGTCTGCCCAAAGGGCATTAAATAATTCTATATGCCAATCACGATGGTGAGCTGAAATAGTTATTTTGAGAATTTTCAATAAATTTTTGTTTGTTGATTCAGCTAAACCATTTCCATGAGGATGGTAGTTAGCTGAATATCTGATTCTTATTCCCTTCTCTAAGGCAAATTGAGTTAACTCAACTGATGAAAAATATGAAGCATTATCGAAGACAAGGGAATCTGGAACACCGAATCTCGTTATGATAAAGGATTCTAAAAATAATATAACCTGATTGGTGGTTACAACCCTTAATGGTGCAGCTTCTGCCCAACGAGTAAAATAATCAGATGCAGTTATTATATACTTGTGTTGTTTAGATGAGGGAGGATTTATTGGTCCTACTATATCAACACCCCATTGCTGAAATGGTCTTTCTACCGAAACAATTTGTAAAGGGAAAATAGGTTTCTTAACCCTTCCTTCAACAAGTTGACATTCTTGACATTTTCTGACAAAAGCATAGGAATCTCGAAATAAGGTAGGCCAATAATAGCCAGCCCTAAGAATCTTATGCGCAGTAGTTTCTCCACCAAAATGACCTCCCGCTGGTCCAAAATGTAACTCCTTAAGAACTACTTCTCTTTCATCTTTGTCTAGACATCGAAGCAATACTCCATCTAAATTTCTTCGAAAAAGGATATTATCAATTAATAAATAAGGAGCAGATTTCAATCTAACTGCTCTTTTCTTCCTAGGTTCTAGATAATCAAGGGCAGTTCCTGTTTCCAAAAGTATTCTTATGTCTGTATACCAGGAATCTTGTGGTGGAGGATAGAAGTAGATTTACCTTGTAAGTAAAACCTCATCAATGACAGCTTCAACGTTATCATTAGGTAGATGAGCAGCTTCAACAGCTAATTTACATAATCCTTGACCTTTGACTGTCGTTGAAGGTTTAATTTCTAAGTCATACTCTTGAAGGGCTATCATCCATGGTGCTCTTTTTTCACCTAAATCTTTTTGCACTAACAAATTTTTGACTGAGGAATAAGGAACTATTACTTTCGTTTTAGATTTCAATAAATATGGACGAAAGTGTTTGACAGCTTTAAAAACAACAAAATATTGCTTATCAACTTCATGGTAATTAAGCTCGGCACCTTTAAAATTTGAACTCATAAAGTATATTGGCACTTCATTACTTTGTTGATTTAGTTGGGTTAAAACTGCTGCATATGAGATGTTAGAAGCGAAAGTATACAATATGAAATCTTTGTTAAAATCTGGGCTTAAAAGGATAGGAGCATCTAAAATGGCCTCTAAAATTTTCTGAAATGACTCTTTTTCAGTTTGTCCCCAATTAAAAATAGCATCTTTCTTAATCATTTTCTGCAAAGGACGAATGATTTCAGAGAAAATGGGAATGAATCTCCTAACAAAATTTATTTTACCGAGAAATGATTGCATTGCTTTCTTGCTAGAAGGGTAAGTTATTTTTGAAATGGCCTGGGTTCGTTCAGGGTCAATCATGATTCCATGTTTTGAAACCACACAACCTAATAAAATACCTTTTGAAACATCAAATATTGTTTTTTTAGGATTTAAGGATATTTCAAATTTTCTACATCGTTCAAATACCTTTCTAAGATGATTAATATGATCAGGTCGATATTTAGAATATACAGTAATGTCATCCAAATAGACAACTACTGAATGATTAATTAAGCCTCTAAAAGCAATATCCATTTCCCGTTGAAAAGTTGCCCCAGCATTGATTAACCCAAAGGGCATATTGTGGTAAGCATATGTTCCCCATGGAGTTCTAAAAACTATTTTCAATTGATCATCTGGGGAAACCAATATTCGGTTGTATCCTGAAAAGCCATCAAGAAGTGACAGTATCTCGGACCCAAAAACCTTTTGAAGAATTTGTTCCATGGGAGGAACTGGGTAATTATCCTTTTCGGAAGACTTATTAAGATTTCTAAAATCCACACATAATCTAATATCTCCAATTTTATTCCTAACTGGAACTAGGTTGGCTACCCACTGAGTATGTCTAATGGGAAAAATAATCCCGGTAGCTAATAGTTTATTTAGTTCCTTCTTAATTGTTGGTTCTAGTGACGGGTGATATTTCCTTAGTTTTTGTTGAAAAGGTTTTGACTCTTGTTTAATTGGAATTATGTGTTGGATGAATTGTGTGTTGAAGGTTTTCAAATCATCATATGTCCATGCAAAGATATCCTTAAATTCTTTAAACAACTTTATAAATGTTGTTTTTTCTGCGGGTTTGCAATCTATTCCTAGATTTATAGTTTGAGAATTCAGTTATGTTCCTAAATTTATGCTTTCATATTTCATTTGAGAGCTATTGGTTTTACAGTTAGGGACATATCTAAATTTATCTTGAAGATCAAAGAATTTTTCTAATCTTAATACTGAATTAGGGATCGGTTTTACCTTTTCAAAAGCTTTTTCAATTGAACAAAAATTATTTATTACCAAAAAATCCCGCAGATTTTCGTCATGTGTAACTTCATTAATGGCTGAATATTTAAAGGTATCCTCATTCATTAAAAAATTCAGCACCTACACATCATTATCAAACACACTCCAGTTAAAAATATTATCTGGTATAGAAGCCTAAAAATCAATTCTACTGAAAATAAATCTGGTGTAAGATTTCCTGATGGAATTAATTTTGATGCTACATTTGCTAATAAATCTGCTTCTTGATTTTGAGCTCTTGGAACTGAAATTATGTTAAATGCATCAAAATTTGAAATTAGGTTCCATACCTCTCGTTGATAATTCTGTAAATGTTCAGAAAGGCAGTGAATAGAATTACAGACCTGTCTGACGATGATTTCGGAATCACCGTATGCAATTAATACTTTGATATCCAAATCAATTTCTTTTTTCAAACCCCGTATTAAAGCTTCATATTCCATAGTATTGTTTGTACAATTAAATTCCATTCTACAAGATATACATGTTTTATTTCCATGAGGGTCTACCAGCAGGCAACCAGCTCCGGCTCCTTCTTTAGATTTCGCACCATCGAAATATGACGTCCAAGTAGAACTATTAACAACTACTTTACTTTCTATAATATTTACAATATTAAGATTATCTACATCATTAATAATTTCCTTGAATGGAGATTTAGGAGAAATAGATGTCACGTTTCTAATTTCTGATTGCTATTTATTTTCAGAAAAAACAGAATTTTCAGCTTTAAAATTACCAAATCCCAATTCATACATGTAATTCCCCATAATGGAGTCTGAAAATAAAACTGGTTCGCTAGGATCATGTAATTCTGTCACAATATGTTTCATATATCTTTCTTTGTTTATCTTTATTTGATTTGACTTTCCATTCTTAGGTAACCATAATGTTGACCAATCCGTGGCAAAGAATCCATTCAATTGTTGAGACCAATCTCTACTTAGAAATAGCCCATACGCATCAGGAATATCTGCAACAACAATATCTATAATTTAAAAAACTGAAGGGTTACAAGCAATCCTGACTAAAACATCTTTCATCTCTCCTACAACCCTCACATTTGTCCTATCTAATTGAGTTATTTGTGAAGTTGATGGAACATATTTTCCATTCAACCTTTTGTATACCAATAAAGGCATCACATTGGAGGATGCTCCAGAATCAACCATGCAATTGTGAACGTTCCTATTGAAAATCTCAAAGGTAAGTAAAAATGGAGGCGTGGTTGATTTAGAATTATTTCCTATTAGTGAGGCTTTGTCAACCATTGATTTTCCTTTATCAGTTGATTTTAAATCATTATTAGAATTGTTTGCAGCAACATTTTGTTTCGCATTAGGAATAATTGAACTCACAGCAGGATTTATAACATGACTATTAGGAATTGGGTAAATTTGAAGAAGATCATACATATTGATGTTTGTACGTGTCTTCTTTAAATCTTCAATTATATCATATTGTAAATCTAATTTTGGAGCGATTTGAATGGGCTGAGTAATCTTTGTTGATTGAGTCTGCTTGCTAGATTGAGTTTGTTTATTAGGTTGTGAATTATTGTTGTCATTACTCGGAGTAGAACTCGATGAAGCTCTAGGAGTGTTTGCGAATGTTCTACTACAAGTATTATAGACATGTTGTCCTGCAAGTGGACTTTTACTCTCATATTCTTTTACAAGATTGTCCCAGAAATGACCATTAACTTGTTGAGGTTCCTTCGATTCTTCATCATTTTCTGATTCCTCTTCTTCTTCATTTTCAGTTATTTCTTGATTTGAAGGAATCTTTGATAAAGATAAAACAACTCAAATTGTATTAAAAATTTCTTCATCTACTGCTATATCAGGCGGTGTATTTGTTTTATTAATTGTATTTGGATTTTGTCTAAACTGATTTCTGAAATATCCTCTAGAAGAAGAAGCTTCAGAATTGGTTTTCTTTAATCCTACAACTTCATTGGTTAATTCCCGAATATCATTCTGCAGCTGTTCTACATCAAATGCTTTATCTTTTTCTGAATTAGGTTTTTCGATCTTCCTATGAGGGAAAGTATTAGATTTCCCACTTCTATCTGGTTCATAGGACATAGAATCCTTCTCGACTTTAATGGCTTCCTCAAAATTTTCTACCAGCGTTGTTTTACCAGCTCTCTTAACAAACATCCTAGAATATTTTGGTAAAGCTGAAGTATATTTTTCAATAATTATATCCTCGGGTGGTTGAGAAGCAACTGGAATTTTATTTTTTAATGTAAGAAACCTCTGGTTAAAATCTTTAATTCTTTCTTTAGACTCCATTTTAATTCGAGATAACTCTAGGGCTAAAAGAGCAGGTGTTTTATCCTCCCCGAATTTATCTAAGAGAACTTTATTAAATTCACCCCAATTTGTAACTGATCCTTGTACTAATGAAAAGTACCAAGTAGAGGCTCTTCCTTCAAAAGTCAGAGGAAATAACCGACAAACCACATATTCATGCTGAACATTCATGGTTTGAACAGCTAACATGAATTTGTCTGCATGCACCTCTGCAGGTTCTTTGTCATCTGGGTTAAACTTAGGAAGAATTTTATCTGAATGTTTAGGCAAAGTATGTTGTACACAAGGGACAACTACAACAGTTGTTCTCAACCAAGGGAGTTGTGGATTAGGTGGAGGATTAGCTCCTCCTCCCATAGGTACATTTCTCACCATAGGACTTCTCTCAAAACCTGAAGAACTCCCTGGATTGGATGATCTTGGACTATCAGGTGGTGATTATGGAGGAGAAGGTGGTTAATCAAAACCACCTACTGAAGTCAGTCTTCTAGCAGTGTTTGTTTGAGTAGTTTGTCTCTGATGACTTCTAATTTGATAACGTGGAGTGCTATTAGCTTCTACCAAATATTGAGTAATTATGTTCAATTGTGGATTATGTCGTTGCCTAGGTAGACCATAATCTATTGGAGATACACCAAGTTTATTATCATATTCTCTTGTAAGAATATGTCGTGATTCTTCTAAAGTTTGAGTACTTTGTTCAGGAGTAAATGAGGATGTGATATGATCACGTTCAAGGATCCTCCTAACAGTTTCTATAAATGGTGATTTATTGACCTCTCGAGGATGTTGACTGGTTGAAAATTTATCATTAGTTTTACCTGCCATTAATCATTAACAGGCCCTCCTTCTAGTCCCATTTGTTGGCCTGTTTTTATGACCTAGGCCAACTAAGGAGATTAAGCCCACACAAGTCACTTAAAGCAGCTCCTGATGTGTTTGAGATAGAAAAATGTCGCAGGTTATGGTCCTACTACCAACTGAATTTTTCTCTTAAGGAGGAAATAAAATTCAGTAAAAAATTATCCTAATCTTATTTCTATTTAAATAAAAACCTAGAATTAGTTTTATTAGACTTAAATTATCCTAAATTTTCTTTCTTACTGAAAGTCTTCGATTTTGAGGATTTTGGTATTTAAATATTAGAAATTTTCAATAGACTATTATAATTATTCTAAAATTAACCTAATTCTATTTAACAACTGTTAAATGTAAACTATACTAAAATAACACTAACTAAATTATTCTATCCCAGCTGAGAGCAATTTGAATATTATATTAATTATCAATTAATGTTTCAAGTAAACAGAAGGATGAATGAGTAAGATTTAAATGAAAATATTTAAATCAACCACACTTAATCAATCTGCTATATATTTACTATAACAGAAAATTTAAAATAAATAATTACTTTAAACATTTCTGAAATATTTTATTAATTAACAATTAATAAACAACAGTAAATATTTGAATGGAAGATAATGTTTATAATGAAAACATTGCAAAAACACAAATGAAATCAAAACAAACATAAATATGTATATTATTATGTATCGAATTTTCAATAGAAATACTCACTAATTCAATTATAATACAATACTCATTCAGATAGCAATTTTGTGTTGACAGAGTGCAATATCAGATCATGAATACAAGCATAACCAAGTATAACTGCATCAATAGTATAACTAGAAGATAATATATTGAAATATATTATAAAAGTATCCAAAAATAATACCGATCAACGATACCAGTCTGAGAATTTTCAGTCACATTCCACCTTTGAAGATAAAACCTTAGTAAGGGATAAAACTAGTGCTGAAATAATATTTCAATGATGTTTTTCTTCACCACTCCATCCATATTGCATTAAAATTACTAGTTTATATAACCCCACTAGTCTTTTAATTTAGTTTCTTCATAAATGCTATATTCAATACCATAGGAGTCCTATCCCTATTAAAGTGCATCGAATCTCTTCAAAAGACACCTGTCACAAATATTACTATAGGATAAAAACAGTCAATAAAATGACTAGCATGTATCATATCCTGATTTAAGGGAACTGGCATATTCATGGCTATTTTGAGATTCCGATCTTCAAGAAGCATCAACGTCTACCAAATATGATCCGAAACATCCTGTATCTGCTGAAGATAGTGATACCATGTACACTTGTTCAAACAAACATAATAATCTTATTAAAATCAGTTTCAACAGAAATAACAATAAAACCAACAAACTATATGCATGCCTGCAAAATCTACGATTTTGTAGGTATGCTCTTAAAAAGCTTTTATTACCTATCAAAAGAGAGATAAACCATATAACTAAAAATATAAACAACATCAGGTTCTACTTTGTAAATTGTTCATTCTTCTGGCTTCAGAAAGTTTAGCTTTGAGCCTGATGATTACTAGCTTCTGTCGATCTACTTGCTCAAGCAAGTGTTGGTTTGTGTCTATCATTGATTTTTTGGCTTTCTTGTATTGATTATTCTTGATGTTCATGTCCTTCCATGTATTAACCCAATTTAGTAACTCTGCCCTGAATGTTTTATATTCTTCATCTTTCAAGGCTGTGTTTGCTTGACATTCTTTTAGTTCGTTTTTCAATTCTGCGATTTGGGTTTCATATACTCTGTCAAGGACCTGTTGGAGGGTTTCTTCTTCTTTATCATGACATGAATCATCTGATTGAGAAGAATAAATATTATTTACATCTTTATCTAGTGATGGAATTCTCATAAATGATGGTTCAGGGCTAGAACCACAAGCATCCATACATGATGGGGCAGTTTCAAACTTACCTGACTCCGTAATGTCTTTGGCCAATGATTTTTCTTGATTATTCTCTATGAGAATAGGTTCATCTATATGTGTGGTTTTAGGAACCAAAGATGGAACATCATCCTCAATATGGACAATCACTAGCCGAGCATTCTATTTAGTGGTTGCAGGAACAGAGGCTGTAGGTGTGGTATTCATACTTCTAGTGATTCTTCTTGTACGAACAAACACAAGACCTTTTGTCTCAAAACCCCCTTTATCACAACAAACCTGCGCTAATTGTTCAATTTTTCACATAGATTCATCACCATGTTTTCGAGGAGTACATAACTCAGAGGAGTTTTCATGATTAACAACATCAACATCTTCATTTTTGGTCAATTTACCCTTCATCTTTGTAGGTGTACTAAAGCACTTGTCAGATAGGGATTGGCCCATGTTTGTCTCAGCATAACAGGGAGCTACCTTCATGATTCCATCATTATTAATACAAGTAACTATAGATGGATTTGCTTCCTATAGTTCTTTATCCCTTAACTTAGCCTTAAGAACATCATCAACCTTGGATTTTACTAAAGCTTTACGCTTCCTACGAGTTTTAGGGAGAGGGTTTGGCCAATACTGCATTGGCCCTAGTTTAATTTCAACCAAAAACTCATCCCAAGATTTATAGCTAAGAGACAACTAATGCTGGATTAAAATTTTAATTAGACCGTGGTGGAACAAAATCCTATCAAGATTACCTATGGTATTTTGCACCGAATGTGCCATTTTCTTCAGACTTTGCAATAAGTAAAATGGAAGATTGAGCTTAGAACCTTTCAATGCTAACAGTAGTCGCAGATGATAATAATGCAGATGAGAGAATCGGCCATCACAAGATACATACCTGACTAGGATTTCATAAAATGCTCGCCATTCTGGTTTTAAAAATTTAACCGAAACCCCAATCTTCAACTTTGCATTCAGAGGTAAGGGAAAAAGTAAGGACCAAAAACTCTTCTTATCAACCTTTCCTCCTTTAAACCATCGCTCTCCAATTTGAGGAAGCTTTGTAGCTTCTACAATCTTATCTTCATCAATTATAAACTTGAAATCCCCAACCTGAGCTACATTTTCCTTAAAACTGATAGAAAATCATTTGGTAATCTCCATGTTATGGCCACTAAAACATCTGAAAAACTGACCCCATCCAATCTTTTTGAATAATAGAGCAGCTTTCTCATCGGCTTCAACCAGCTCAGGTCCTGAAATTTCAAATCAGCTGAGAGGAGCCATTGTTTCCTCACTACAACTCTGATTATGGGTTGAAACAAATGAAGTCATGAAAATTGAAGGAATAGGCACCCAAGTATAAGGCATTACACGAAATGTCAAATCCTCAATTGATTCATACATGACAGAGACGAGAACCCCAATTTTGGCCATGTTAACCAAATTTGGAAATGATGAGAACAACAGCCAGTGTTTTCGCTATGATAAATGCACAGACTAGCCATGACTAACTGAAATTATTCCAAAAGCGGTATGTAAGAAATTTCAAACTCTAACTAATCCTTCATATCATAAATCATTCAATTCAGGGATTATAAATTGAAACATTAATGACACCCAGTTTGGACTGATGGGTTCATACAACATCATGAACGGGAATGGCTATCAGTCATACATGGAATTGAATTCTACTGATACGATTTCATCATTAAACCCACAGCTGTCAATTAAATTGATAGGTGTTAACCAAATCCTCATACCAATATAAATTCAATCTTTATGCAGCGATCCTTGTAACAGATGTTATCAATTTAGCCATCATCTATCTTAATTATAACTATCAATTGATAATAACCCCAGAATACACGTGGAAGGCAATCGTGTTCATAAACATGATGATGTGGAGTTATCATAATAATCTGTAATGTTCTTAGGATTCCTGAAATGCAACTAACTAGCAATCACTATTCACACTCAAACCATATATACACATGTAGTTTTATTTCGAAATATAGTTTTAAATAGTTTATGAAATCCTAATCACTTATGACCCAAAACCAGATGTGATAGGATACAAAGTTCATAAAACTATTATGGTTATATTTATGTGACACATGAAAATTTTGAAATAATATACATTTATTTGCAATCTTGCTATTTTGTGTTATATATGTACAATTTTACAAAGCAATGATATGATATTAGAAGATTAAGTTATATGTGAAATCTGAACCTTAGGTTTTAATAAAAAAAATTTAATTAATAAATCACCTTTAGTTATAAGGATTTCAAGAACTTATAATAATAAATATCTTATCAAAACCAAGTTTCAAACAAATTCAAAATGTATCTTCATTAAAAGCTAATTAGCATACTATACCTTAAATCTCCTAAATCAATATATATAATCAAATGAATTAATTAATGATAAAATTGATCATATATAAAATTTACAAGACTGACAGCTGCTAATTTGTCAAATTTATGAAATTGTTTTCATAAATTTCTAATATGACTCTTAACTCTTCTATAATTGAGAGTACCTTCAGAATTGAATATTTTGAAGGCACTCTTTTATAATTTTTTTTTTTTAAATAAAAATTAATCATAGAAGAGAACTGATCATTTTCATCACAACAGAAAAAATGAAGGGGTTGTTGCTATCTGCCAACAGGACATCATCATGGAAGTTTATGAAGGATCCATACTTCTTGACTGTCATAGCACAAAGTCTATGCTAGTGTTTTATTACATCTCTGAGTGCTTCTGTGTGCAGAAAGAATTGAAGGGGCCAAACTAGAGGCCAGAGCAGGGGCCAAACCAAGGGATAAACTGGTCATAGGAACAGTCCGTGGGTTTGGTCGTGCCATTGTTTCTAGTTTTTCTTGTTGTTGTTGTACCTCCTATTACAAATGATTTTACCACATATGGTTGATCACACTCTTATGGCCTTCCCTGTCCCTCTGCAAATTCTTTGGACCCCATAGACCGTTATTGTACCTTTGATATTTCCAATATCATCCCTAAAAACACCTATTATTTGTTGTATGTGACTTTTAATCCCTTTCTCGTGTATATACATGGATATTGACCTTAAACCCACATACATCTAGATGTGTGCATAAATCCAAATGTTTTTAGAGTTTTCCTTGATGTGGATCTGAATCACTTATCTCTTGGCCTTCCATATGCCTCGAGATCGCTTGGATTTGACCCTCCATTACCCCTTTCGAGTACTATATGTGAGAAATTTGAACAATCAAGTGATTAATTCAAACCATAAGAGAATATAGGAGTGTTAGTGAGGTTCACAAATCAAATTTGGGTGCAAGATTCAGCAAAAACCATCAAATTACAGTTAAGTTACACACAATGATAGTTGGAAACAAGATAATTTTGGACTTTATAATTCTGAAATTGTTATTAACAGGTTTATAAATACATCATAAGAGTTTCAAATGGCTTTGTAATCCAATTGTGAGAAAAAATCCCAAAATTTCCAAATTGGCATCAAACCCCCCTAGGTGGGCCAATCTCGTACCAAATCTCTCCAAATGGCCATGAATTTCTTAAGTGGCATGGCTTATGTGTGTTGGGTCAATGATTACACCTTGGACAGCATGGGTGTGGAAAACTGGATGGTTTAGAGTCTCAATGCAACATTAATTGCACCAAATCAAGCCAATTTTGGGAAAAATCCCACTCTAGCGCTCCAAGTCAACTTGCCTGTCTACATTCAATGAATGGGAGCACACCATAAATTATGGATGTGTATATGTGTCTATTTTACTAGGTTGGAGTACCCATGTGTGTCATAGAACCTCAACTTGACATGGCATATGTCCACCTAAGTACCCCTAGTCCACTTCATAGTGTATTAAAGCTTAAAAAAGAAATAAAATTGACTAATTAGTGTAACTAAGGTACTAATGATGGATTAATGTTATAACACCCTCCCTTAATCCAACAACTAAGTATGCCCACAAAATTATGAAGTCCTTGGCAACAATGGCTCAAGTCACCTCAAGAACATAATCAGAAATTACAACTTTTATTTGTCCATGTGAACCAAGGAAAGAAGGAAAACCTCATGGGAAAAAAATCCCCTCAAGAATGGACATGGGGCTATACTTGCAATGATATAATAGAAAATTTCCATCCCTCACTCACCCCAAGCAAATATCTCAGGTAAGTGAAGCTCTTCTCAGTGAAAGCCTTGGTAAAAATGTCAGCAGTTTGCTCGGTGGATGGGCAATACCGCAGTGAGATCACCCTATCATCCACTATGCCTTGAATGTAATGCACATGGATATCTATGTGATTTTTCCTCTACCTCTATACTATATCAGTAGATATCTTGATGGAACTCTGATTATCCACCCAAATGTTGGTTGGAGAATCAAATGTGACACCAAACTCTTGGAAAATTCCCTACAACCAAACACAGTGTGTTGCAGCATTGACTGCTGCCCTATATTCAGCCTTTGCTGATGAAAGTGAGATGGTGTGTTGTTTCTTAATTGAACATCAAATGGAACCCTCAGAAAACATGAAGACAAAACCTGATGTTGACTTTCTATCAATTGGATCATCGGCCCAATTTGAATAAGAAAATACAATTAGTTGAAGTGAGAAACTAGCTGTGTAGTGCACCCCTAATTTCTTAGTTCCTTGGACATACTGAAGAATTCTGTTTGAAGCCCTCCAATGAAACTCATGTGGATGGTGCATGTGTCTTTCTATAGCGCTCACAGCATAAGACAAATCAGGTCTTGTATGAGTGAGGTAGAGCAAGCTTCCCACCAGTTGCCTATAGAGTGTGATATCCACCATTGGGGAATTGCCAAATTCATGCATTTTAAAACCAGAAAGAAAGGGAGGATTGGATGCCTTACTCTTGGCCATATTAAACTTATTCAGCAGGTTTAAATCATACTGTGTCTGACTCAGCATGATTCCCTTACCATTTTTCTCAATTTCTAAGCCCAAAAGATGCCTTAGCAATCCTAGGTTCGTCATAGCAAATTCACTGTGCAAAGAGTTCTTAATTTGTCCAATTGAATTGGTGCAACAACCTATAATAATAATATCATCAACATAAAGAAAAATGACCTGAAAATCGACATAATTTTTCTACAAATACACATTAGGGTTTGATTTGCATCTTGTGAAGCCAATTGAAAGCAAGAAAGCATCCATTTTTGCATACCAAGCCCTGGGGGCTTTCTTGAGTCCATACAGTGATTTTTTCAGCCTGCATGCCAATGAAGGGTCCTCTTGGAAACCTTCAAGCTGCTGCATATATATCTCCTCCTGTATTTCACCATGAAAGAAGCACTTTTTACATCCATGTGGTGAACAACACTTACTAGCTACTAGTGCAAGAACTAGTCTAATTGAGTCCATCTTTGCAACCGGTGAAAAGGTATCTATGTAATCAACTCCATGAACCTAAGAATATCCCTTAGCCACTAATATAGACTTATTTTTTATATTAGAACCATCAGCAGCAAGTTTGGTCCGAAAGACCCATTTACATTGAATAACTTTCCTCTTGGGAGGAAGGGGAACCAATTCCCATGTATTGTTCTCTTGGAGGGACTGAAGCTCATCTTCCATTGCTGACTTCCATATTGGGTCTGTATAAGCTTTCTGATATGTCTGTGGCTTAGAAATGATCATCATGTAAAAATTCTCAGCAAGATCACTATCACTTTCAAATGAAGCCTTACTAGTTTGTGATCTAGTTTTCCTAGGCTCTTAGGGATTGCCTGCCAATTCCCCAACTGCTTGCACAATTTTTTCAGCCCATTTGGGCCTAGATGGTGAGTCATATATAGAAATATCATCTTCAGAAACATTCATATCAGAATTATCAGAAAAAATAGAGCATGTGTCATCACTTACATCTTCGAATGGTTGAGGAGAGGAGCAATCCCCTGGTACAAGTTTGAAATCTGGAATTGGCTCTTCTTTGAATTTGACACTTCTTTCAACAAAAGTTTTTCCGGTGGATGTGTCAAAGAGCTTGTAACCTTTGGTGTCCTCACCATATCCAACCATGAGACACTCCTTTCTTTGTGGTATCAAGGCTTTCCTCTTCTCTAAAGGAATTCTTGCCCATGCTTTTGTCCTGAATATCCTGAAATTTGAGGCATCTGGTTTTTCACCAAACCATGCCTTGTAGGGTGTCATCCCTTTCGCTGATTTGTGGAAGGATATGTTATGAATATGAGCAGCACAGCTGATGGATTCATCCCATAGCTTGGGATTAAGTTCCCTCACTTCCATCATGCAAGTTTCCATCTCTTTGAGAGATCTATTCTTTCTCTTTGCCATACCATTTTGTTGTGGTGTGTAGGGAGTTGTGTGTTTCATTTGGATGCCACACTACTCACAAAGTTGCTGTAGATTCATATTCACATATTCATTTCCATTATCAGTCCTAAGGACTTTGATCTTCTTCCCACTTTGATTCTCTACTAGTGCTTTCCAAACTTTGAGTTTCTCAAACACCTCACATTTCAATTTCAGAAAATACACCCAGCAAAATCGAGAGTGGTCATCAATAAATGTAAGCACATACCTAGATCCACCATATGAGGGAGTGGGTACTGAACCAATCAGATCATAATGAAACAACCCAAGTGGTTGTGTTTCTCTCCTTGCCTTCCCCTTCTCATATCTATACTCAGGATGCTTCCCATTCACACATCCAATACATACTCCAGTAGATGGCTGAATTTGTGGAAGACCTTCCACCATTCCTTCTTTGTGAAATGTTTGGAGATATCTATAATTCATGTGGCCATACCGCTCATGCCATAGTTTGGAAACTTCATTGGCATGTGAGTGAAGTGCTTGATCACTGGAATTAGGGAGGAAATTAGAGAATTTGTACATTCTCTCATGATGATCAGCATACCCAACTGCAACAACTAGGTTTGTTGAGATTTCAGAAATCTCTACAGAGTCAGGAGTAAAGATTACTCTCTTTGACTCTCCTGTACGGGTCATATGGTAGACTGAAAACAAATTTGCTACAAGTTCTGGTACATACAATACATCTCTAAAGAACCCATGGTCTAAATCAATTCTCCCAATCCCTGTGGTCTGGAGTTCAGAATCATCTCCCATTTGAACTGCTGGGCCAGCATTCAAACTCATGGAGGAGAAGAATTCTCTCCTGGATACCATATGCATGGAATCACCTGAATCAATAATAAATGATGAGGGATTAGAAGTACCTGCCACCAATGCATGACATTTCTCCTTTCCTTCACTTGAACTGGAGTTGCCATCTTTCTTTCTAGTGCTGTCAGGAACTGGAATGTTGTTCTTCTCCAGTAGCTGCGCCATGGTGTCCATGGTTTTCTTCATGCATGAGCTTTCTATATGCCATCCCTTATGGAAATAAGAGCATTTGGACTTCTCTTTTCCTTTCCTATCCTTTTCTTTGGGTGGATTCATAGCTCCCTCACTGGATTTGGGTTTTTCTTATTTATTTTTATCCGGCAACTTCGAATTCTTGGACTTGGGTTTGCCCTTTGCTGAATTCGAAACCCCCACTGCTAGTACTTGATATTTTCTCTTGATGGAACCCATTTGGACCAATTTTTCCTGCTCTTGAGTGAGTGACTCCATGAAATTTTCCAGACTTGGCATTTTCCAGTTTCGAAGGGTGAGTTTGCCTAAGTGAAATGTGCTCACAAAGATTGAGAAATCTGGCCCCAACTTCAAAAGTATAGACAAGATCAGTTGATCTTCCTTCTTCTCAATCCCACACCATTTTAACTACAATACAAGTGATTTTAACTTGGTGAAGAATTCTTGGATTGTGTCATAGTGCACTGGGATCAAGCTTATCAGCTATTTCTCAAGCTAGTGACCACGCAGCTCATCAGTTTTGCCAAATAGAGACTCAAGCTTCTCCCAAACCTCCTTTGGTGATGTCAAACTATAAAGGTGGAACAAAAAATATCTTTATATACTCAGACACGACAAACCATATGCTTCATCCAATTTGCTAAAATACTTGTATTTTTCTACAGCAAAATTTGGATCCACTTCAGTGCCCATGGTAACTCTGAAAAGCCCCTTGGCTCTTAATTGAATCACCATATCTGCCTTCCATTCAAAGAAGTTGAAGGGTGTTAGCATGATGTGGGTAGCCTCCATTGCTCCTTGACACCTGTGCTGATGGTGGTGAAATTTCTAACTAGTTTACATTCAGCAATTCAATTTTATCTGGAATTCACTAACAAAGCACCTCAAATCCACTAAGAATTTGGTTTGCAACTTAAAAATATCCAACCAGCTCTGATACCATGTGAGAAATTCAAAAAATAAAGTGAGTAATTAAAACCATGGGAGAATCTAGGAGCATTATTGAGGTTCACAAATCAAATTTGGGTGCAAGATTCAGTAAAAACCATCAAATGACAGTTAAATTACACACAATGATAGTTGGAAACAAGATAATTTTGGATTGTTTAACTTTGAAATTGTTATTAATAGGTTTATAAATACATCATAAGATTTTTGAATGGATTTGGAAGCCAATTGTGAGCAATAATCCCAAAATTGCCAAATTGGCATCAAACCCCCCTAGGTGGGCCAATCTCGTCTTAAATATATCCAAATGGCCACAAATTGCTGAAGTGGCATGGATGATGTGTGCTGGGTCAATTATTACACCTCAGATAGTGTGGGTGTGGAAAATTGGATGGTTTAGAGTCTCAATTCAACATTAATTGCACCAAATCAAGCCAAATTTGGGCAAAATCCCACTCTAGCGCCCCAATTCAACTTGCCTATCCACATTCAATGAATGGGAGCACACCAAAAATTATGGCTGTGAATATGTGTCTAGTTTAATAGGATAGAGTACCCATGTGGGTCATAGAACCTCAACTTGACATGGCATATGTCCACCTAAGCACCCCTAGTCCACCTCATGGTTTATTAAAGCTTAAAAAATCAATAAAATTGACTAATTAGTGTAACTAAGGTACTAATTATGGATTAATATTCTAATAATATATAAAGAACCTCTTGGATAGATTGAAGAGGAGGAATTGAAGAGCAAGAGAACTATAGTCCATTGTTTTCGTAACTTGCTTGTACTTGAGTCTGCATCCCTTTGTCCCCTGGAGCACTTTGTGTTCTTCCCAAGCTTGCCTTTTCTTGTGAGATTTCTATCGAGAGATGGAGGATTGAGGTGGTGGAGGCCCAGGTGGAGGACTCAGTTTCTCTGGTTCACAGACGTGCCAACAGAGGTTGTCACTTGTGTAATATTTGATTTTATTAATATAAATATCTTTTCCTGTCCAATGATGTGCATTTAAATGAATATTGAATCCAAGGATGTGTTTAATTGCTTATGCATTATTGATTATATATGCTAGATTCATCCTAACACTATATTATATATCATGCTTTCCTTGTTTACTGTTGTTGAGAGTGAATTTCTAAAGCAAGCGAGATTGGAAAAATATCAACGGGGATCTACTTCAACCATCTGGAATAAGGTATGTTTCGAGATCCTTTAGTGTTAGATGTTTTATTTCTCTTGCATATTGGAAAGGGATTGATTTCTTTGGTTTCTTTGTCTGTTGTGGTACACCCCAAGCCATAGGAAATTTTTCTCTGTAATAGAATTGGAGACTCCGCTGGGGAGGTTCCTAGTTGTTTTTCTTTGGGGGTTTTTCGGCATTCAATGTGCTTGAATTGCTTTGATTTCTCTGTTTCTGTGTCAAGTTTGGGGGCATGTTTTCCCAGTAGTGTCCTATAGGAGTAAATTTTGTCTTTTCTTGTCTATTTACCTTATTTTTCTCTCTTTTTCTTCCTGTACGTGGGTTTTTCTTTCACAGTCGCGTGTACACGCGGTTTTTCTTGGAATAGTCTCTTATGTACACAGGTTTACTGAGAACAGTCGCATATGCCCTAATTTTTTTATTTTTTGAAAATATTAAGTGTTTCTAGGTGAGTTTGAATGATTTCTGAGTCTTCTTGGATGCTTCTAGAGTCTGTATCTACCCTCTGTTTCTGACCAGAGACTCTTTTTAGTTTGATTTTTGAAAATGTTCTTGTCATTTCATTTTCCACTTTTTGTTTTGAGATTAGTGCATTAGGTCTCTTTGAACTTGGTGCTTTGCTTTGCTGCTGTTTGTGAGTGGTTGTAGAGTCTGAGGGTGGTAGAGTCATCTTTTTGCTTTTTATCTCATTTAATTCAAAAATACAAAAACATTTTTCTTTTTGCATAGTTATGCATTGTTTGCATTTTTCATTAGCATGGTACTTGCATTAGGTATGCTTGGTGAATCTTAGTCAGATTTTCATATAGGAATGATTGCATATACATTTGAAGGAAAAATTTTGCACTTCACGTAGTAGCATACCATGTTTTTCATTTGACACAGTGCATTTGCATTGATTGTTAGGTGTGCATTTTACTTCTTGTTGCATCATAACTTCATTAGTTGCACATCCATTTACCCTTTGAGTAATAAAGCCAGTTAAAATAAACTCATAATAAAATGAATTACACTCTTTTATTTTTAGGGTGCATCAACAAGATTAGGTTTTAGGGTCTTGGAATATTTCGTTGTGAGTTATTTCTCAAAGACCACTAAACAAAACAATTAGGTGTCTATCCAGGTGAGAGTGTGAAATCCTTTATATAATTACTATTTCTTAGGATCCTCCTCTTACAAGGGAGTTAAGCACAAATTAGTGTGAGAAATTATGATTGGGATGACCCCTGATTGTGATTGATTAGCACCAGAGATATTTCTAGGATTGTATTCATATCTGGGGGCCTTTGAGGTATTGGATAATGCACCCTTGGGGTACTAGTTGTGCTTTCAAGCTTCGAGCTTTGTTACCCTACCCATACGGTCAATCCCGCATATGACTTTCTGCCTGAGCATTGGTTATATTGAGGTGACCTTAGTTTCCTTACCTAGGTTATCGAGGGGGTATTTGCAGAGGTTATTCTGCAGGTGTCCTGGCCAGGTAGGGGTCAGGAAACACAATAGCTATATACATTGAATCTGAGGGCCACTATAATTGGTTACGAACCTCTGCTTGTTGTGTATGGGAGTCTCAAGCCTCTCCTAGGTGAGACATACCTGCTTCATTCAGGAGCTCACATATCCTACCCTTGGTTTGCTTGTGATTTGGCTTTACATTTTTAGGTGTATGCTCTGTGCACACTAGTTTTCCTAGGGTTGCGTAATTAGATTAAGTATTTTATTTTTTGAGTCATTATGGATTTGGGTGCAACACCCTACCATTCTTGTCATTTAGCAGGACTTCCGCCTTCTATGTCTCCTCCTCCTTTGGGAGAGAGAACTAGACAGTTCGAGAAGACTAATTCTCACTTTAATTCACACACCAGGGGAGATCATGAGGATGCGATTCCAGAGATGTCCTCTCCACCCCATTAGGTTGGGGAGGAAGATCCTACTAGCACATATGATCCACCACATGAATAGTCTTCATGATTTGGTTATGATCCCACATTCACAGGTCGCCAGTATTGGTTTCTGGGCAACGAGACTCACTATGAACCCACAAGCACTAGTAATGTTAGATATGGCATGCCTAATATCCCTAGGTCTGGTCTGGCATATCATGCTGAGCCAAAAGTTGACCATGGAACTAAGCCTGGGGGAATTTCCATTCCTTTCCATGCGGAGAGGTTTGGGGGCACTAGTCACATTGCACGTTCCATCCCTGTGGTGGAGGCATCTTCACATGCTCCTCTTAGGCCTAGTGTTAGTAATCCTATTCAGATACTAGGACCAAGATGAGTGAGCATTGGGAACACCACTTACATTCCTTCACATGTCCCTTTGTCTTCAAACCCCATTCCTTTGAATGCATTCTTAATGACCCATCCTCCCCCTAATTCATGTGGGCCTTCAGGCTAGAATGTTGCTACTAGCCATGTTCGTTCTGTGACTGCTAACACGGTAGTATCACAGAGCCGAGTACTTCTTGTTGTGTCAACAGGCCATGTACTTGTTTCTGGATCATCTCATGTTCCAGCTCATGGAGCTCCCCATATACCTAACTATGGACCATCTCATGGTACATCCCATGGTACATCACATGGAACACCTTATGGAGCTTCTCATGGACATTCTTATGGACTGCAGTATGACAAAAAATATCAACCATATGGGTACGAGTATCAAAAACCTGCTTACTCTTCTAATTATGGCTTTGTAGCGCCTCATAATCAAGGTACTCCACATCACATATCTTCCATGTAGCCCTTCATGGGTCAAATGGGAGGAGTTTATTATGGCCAAGGACATGGTATTTATAGCAATCAACCTTACATGAACCAAAACTACCAGGGAGCATGGCATCGACTGGCTCAGCCTAGGCTCCCTTTCCTTGCAACATTGAACTTACTTGACTTGTCGAGATTGATGAACGATCCCGTGTATCATAACCCGGCATGGCCGACAGTCCCTAACAAGCTTCCTTTGGACATTCTCAATTTCGAAGGTAAGGCTGGTGAAGATCCTAGTGAGCATATCACCACTTTCCACTTTTGGTGCTCTTCCAATTCCTTACACGTTGATTCCATCTGTTTGAGGCTATTTCAATGCACCCTCACGGGTCCTACGGCAAAATGGTATATAGAATTACTGGGGGGGCTTATGCTACATTTGATGACCTTGCCATGACTTTCCTAAATCATTTCCAGCTACCTGTACGTTACAACGTCAGAACCAAACTCTTGTCGACCTTCTGGCAAGACAAATCCACACACATTTCGGATCATATTTAAGAGTGGCGTAGATGGAAATGATTAATCAAAGCCTTTATACCACTAGAGTTTCTTCTTGAATGCTTCCTCAAATTGTTGTTACCTTAAATCACAAAGGATGTTTCTACAACGCGAAGGATGTTTCTACATCTGGAGTTCAAAATGAGGACTAAGCTATCTTTAGTGCTCAAGAGTTGGATTTAATCTATGCTCAATCTAGATTTTTGTATGAGATTATACCAAATAATCTAAGATCTAATTTCGACCCCAAGATCAAGCCTGGGCCACATGCTGATGGCATTGTTGGCTCTACAAGTACCAAACCTACAGACTCAGTTACGAAACAAGTGAGTCAGTTATCGATTAACTAGTCTGCGTCGGGAAAAGATACGGCTTCGTCTCAACCTACCCAATTGGTGAGTGTACTCTCTGTGTAATCGTCAAACCCAAAAGGCAACTGTTGGGTAAAAACATTAAACAATTTATAAGAGAATTCCAATGATTTAATTGTCAACCCAGAGAGAGCGTAAAGTTGTGAGGCACAAACAAAATATATGCAGGGGCAGAGTGTTGCTGAACCTAATCTACAATTAAAATTGAATCTAAGTTATGAAAACATAAAATCATATGGAAATAAATCTACTTGCAGAAAACATGAAATTACATAAATTAAATTGATAAAGAAAGACTGAAATTGTAGGAAATAAATAGGTATAAAGCAATTGATATTAAGTAGTGAGCTCACATAAAATCAATACTGAAAATGCATAAAAACAAATAACTGGAATTCTACATTAACAAGTCATAAACAAGACATCAAAATATGAAGGAATCAAACTATCTATTCCAAAATATAAAATCTATTAGAACAGGATCAAATCCATGCCAATCTAAAAAGATGAACCAGTTCTTTACTACCAAACCACTAGAGAGGCCTCTAACCAAAATGAGGAGAGAGCCCTCCTATTTATACATGAATTCAAGATAAGTGATCATAATTATAGATCCACTATTCTCTCAACCTATCCCTTAAAATTCTCAACAAATAGACAACTCATCCCCCAAAATCCTCAACAAATATACAACTCATCCCTTTAAATCCTCAACCAAATATTGGATGAGATATTCTCTCCACATGTCCATGATCTTCTCCTTGAAGTTAGCTCACATCTAGACGATGAAATTCGAATCTGAGGCTAGGTGGTCACTTTTGAGCTTGCTAAAGTCTTCAAATACACCTGTAAACATCACCAAACTCACCCAACTTTAAAGTATAATGAAAATATGTTATTTTTCTCAATAATTAACCATAAATTAACTCAAAATACTAAAAAATAAATGATTTGGAAAATAGTAATATAAACCCACATTTATTATGAAAGTGATGAATATTAATGGTTTTATGGAAGGATATAATGGAATAAGGTGATAAATAGTATATGCAATGATGAATAAAATGTGGTCTTTTTGCGGCTCAACATGCCCCCCAACTTGACTGTTTACATGTCCTCATGCAACTATGCATTGATTTCCTTTTTAACTTTTGGCTTTGTAGCTGGGATTTACATGATGATATGTAACAATAGATCATTTCATGATTTTGAAATGCATGAGTAGCATCGATTTTTATTTTTCTCTTTTTTTTTATATATATTTTTGTGGCTGGTTCTTGTGTGACAACCATAAGTATGACAAATGTTGGTTCTTGTGTTAACCACATTCGCTTATTTTTTACTTGTATTTTTGCTGCAATACATAAGATTTATGCATTAGAAATGATGAACCATCAATGTACAGTAAAAAGCCTTTTCTTCATATTATGAATCATGTGCATAGTTTGTGAAAGACATGTTGATTAAGGGTAAATGAGATGATGAATATGTAAAAATGGTAATGAATACCCCCCGTCCCCACCCCCCCCCAACTTAAGATGTATTAGGTTTATGAAAAGGAGAAAGGGAATGCAGTGAGGGGATTTTCCAAATTAATTCATTTTCTAGCATTTAAGGAATTACATGGTTAAAGATTAGAAAACAACATACCTCCACTTACCCAAAAAGTTGATGAACCATGCAATAGGAATGTGGCTGCTGCTGCTGGATCATAGAATGTGAAGTGAAGGAACTGAACTACTGTTTGGTTGGACGAGGTAAAAAATGAGAGCTGAAAGTAGAACTGTGGTAGTCTCACATGGATGAAAGTATGTTGCTGTATAACTGTTGATGATGTCATGAAAATATATAGTCTTCACTTGTTACAAAACCTGATGGTACAATTCTTAACATGTGAATAAATGTGTTGATGTCGAACATGGAAATAAATCATTGGATTACCGACCATTGATGAATGTCGTTAACCAATGCGAGGAGATATCACCATTGATGTCAATGAGTGCCAAGGTACCTAAGTACATCGTGCAAAGTGCGAATAAATGAGCTAATGTCGAGCCACTTGCAAGATCTAACGATCAAGGGACATTGATGTATTCCCATGATTGTCAGCGAGAGAACTTGCCATTAAGGCATGCAAGCCTCAAGGTACTAAAAATGAACTCCAGTCTCTATCCCAGATAAAGTGCTGAGGTCGATGGGGCAAAACTTGTTGAAAGGTGGGGCTTAAGGAATCCCACATCAGTCAACACGAGTTATACATAATGAGTGGTAGGACTATAGATGAAAATATATGAGGGTCAAATACTTTTTATGGTAGGGATAACAGAATAGTGTAGTCATGGAAAGGAAGCTGAATGGTTTTATTCATAAGAAAAAAAGATAAACTTAAAATGAGGAAATTGTGTATGACTTAGAAAGGTAGACATGCGGGAAGTTATGATTTATAAGGTAGTGAAAATGTGAACTCTGAACTGGATGACGAATAAGCTTGGAAGAAAAAAAAAAGGTAAGTAATCATGACATGGCGTATTTGGCTTCTGAAAGGCTTCTTTGTGGCAGCAAATGTCATGACATACATAGTGGAAATTCAGCTTCTTCAAGCTTTCAATGGAACATTTTTCTGAAAATATTTTGCGATTCTGGAAACTATATATGCATGCCATTCGTTCGTCTTTGAAATCTGCAAAAGAGGTTAGCATTTTCCTGCAACAAACTTGTGAGAGCATTGAAAATACTGAAAAATATGTGCTTAACACACCAAGTCAGAGAAAATAAATGAAATGCTTTTATACCTGAAAGTGGCGACCCTTGTTTTCGAAACCTGTTTCTGAGCAACTTGCGAAAACAAGTTAGCGCAATAATCTTAAAATTTAAAAAGATTCTAAATTTATTTATAGTTTTGATTTTATGATTTTATTTGTTACCTAATACTTTTTATTTATCAGTTTTTAATTTTATTTTATTTTTATTTTTTTGTTTTTGTTTTTGTTTTTGTTTTTCAAATTTTTAATTATTTTGCAATTAGAACAAAAAGAAATTGGAACAAAAAGTAGATTTTTTTAGAGCCTCTTTATACAAAGATTAGTGTGTCTTTATGTAACATTTGAGAAACATAGAGAGAGGGGGTCGACCCCTCTAAAAGAAGACTATCTAGAGTTTGTAAACAAGCGACAGGTTTGGCAGTTTGAATGACCATGATGTTGGAGGTCTGAATAATCCTTCATGTTTTAAAAAGATATGAAAATTAGTTAATTAGATAAATGAATATTTGAATTACAAATAATAAAATAAATGTGTCTTGATATTGCATAATCTCACATAGATCGGTGGGCAGGAAAATAGGAGAGTCTCTCCTTCGAGCTCATAAGCCATGAATGGTAAAGATCAAAAGTCTTGAAAAGAATGAGCACTGAGAATGTTAGAGCAGTCGCTAAGAATTGAAATTAATATAAGGTTCTACAGGATGGGATCCAGGGCAGTTGAAAGAGGGATACTAAGGCCTCCAAATACTAAAAGATAGACATCGATCTCCAAATACTATAATGGACCGGCACTTACCAACACCAGTCTACTCTATTCACAACCGCTACAACTCTCCAAGTGGGATTTCGTTGTCCAAAATATACAGTAGCCCCACCACTGTTGTGTCTCGATTCTGCATGAGTCCTGTTGGAATATAATCCGTCAGGATTATATGTTAGTGTAAATAATAGGAACATGAAAAGACTCTTGGATTTGTGATCCCAAGAGTCATTGTAAATGTATAAATAAATGCTTTGGCTATGAAATAAATGAATCGGGAGTTATTTACCTAAAAGGTATCAGAGCTCCATAACTCCTGCCTGATACATTTCAGTCCTGTTGCACACCTACCTGCCTATTGCCAGTCTGCTCATTTATCTGCCCTTTCCTCAGTATGTAGATTGCATGCATTGGTGCATGCGCTGATGGGATTTCCATTCTGCGTTCTTTGTGACTGTCAATTGAAAACCCTAATTTTTGTCCATGCATTTTCTCTACGTGTGTTGAGAAGATGTTGGGTTGAAGAGTGAATTGTTGGAGTTGTGAATTGGAGAGAGATTGTGCTGCTGTGAAGTATTCTTTGAGAGCTGCGACTTGTCATCTCTACTATGCATTGAGTGGAGGTAAATATTGTTGCAAAAAGATTTTGTGACCGTTCTATTGCACAAACCCTAAATTCTGCCCAAATTCTTGTGCATGGAGTGTTTTCTAGAAAATTTCTGCAAATATTTTTCATTGTATGTGTTATAGTCACAGACCTGAGTTGAGGAATAACTAGCAGCTAAGGTATTCATCTTAGTTTATGCGTTGATTTTGTTGTGTTGAAGAACTGCATGGATACCTCTATCTTCCATGGTTTCATGCCTTCGCTGACCTGAGTTGTGGTATTTAGCATCCACATGAGATGCAACCTGCGTGAGCTGTGTGGAAGCCCTTTCTTCAAAGTTGTGTGAACATATCATCTGCTAGAAATTACTACGCTTGAGTTTTGGAGCAGTCATGGTATGATGTATCATTCTAGATCCACGCTATAGACTTGTTGAATACTGAGATTCATGCATGTGGCCTGTCACAGTTTGTGTGATCCATTTGCTTCAGTGCAACAAACTCAATTGAAGACCAGTGATTGAATATTGTTGGTGGAAGATTCATGCCATTTCTCAATACTTGTGACCGTTCGGGATAAGAAAATGCTAAATTTACCCTAGGTATTTGCGTGAAGGCACATGCATCTTGTATGAGTTCGTGTTCACTGCTGAGACGAGTCCATGAATGATTAATTATTCATGTATGACTGATTTAATGGAGAAATAATATATATGAGTCCACGAATGATGTATTTAAGTCATAAGAATATTATTTTGTAACTATTGAATCTACATTTCTGAACTTGAGGCAGTGACCATACTACACGTACTAGAAGAGTGCTATGATTTCCATACGATTCATAGTGTCTACATTGTTGATGTTGATAGCGTTAATTTGTTGACGACCTGACCTTCTTGCGTTCAACTGCAAGGAATATACATTTTGGAGACTGCTCTATATCTGCATAGATATCTATTGGTGTAAGAGAAGCATACGATTACCTGTGCAGTTGGAAGATTGCTACTGTGCAATCATTATGTTGACCCTTGCACAATATACAAGATTTTCATGTGTATGAAGTGAGAATAATACGGTTGTATGACCCATTTTTGTATGAGCCTGAGATCATTGAGTATATATGCGCTGGTTGTGTATATATACTGCGTAGAGTATATATGCGTTGAGTATATTATATATATGCTGCGTGGAGTCTGTAATTTTCATTCATGTTGCTGGTGTATATGATATATTGGAGACTCCATTGAATAATACATGTTGTTGTCTACTTCCTGAAATGCTACGAACTGAAGCTGCTTATATCCACTCAAACGCCCGAAGGTGCATTTTGGACGTGTGTTGAGAAGACTCAGTGCATGGAGTGTATGCTGCACTTCACCTTTCTGAAGCGAATTTCTTCTTGAGAATTGCTGCAAGTTCTTGAAGCTGCTTGAAGATTAAAGCTGCATTATTACTTTGAAGACTCTCCCTCATCACAAAGATTGATGGTGGAACACTTGAAGCTATGAAGACTGAGCCTGAACGTGAGTGAAGAACCTCACGCCTGTATTTAGCTGCATGGAGCTGGTTATTTTTGGGGTGGTGCTACAAGATATTGTATTGATGTATTTTTCATCTTCGATGAAGATTTGAAATGTATTGTTTATATAATACCACTCTAGAATAAATGATATAGAGTTGCAAAATTAAATGTAGAGCAGCTGCAATATTGTTTTGATAAGGCTGTAGAATTAGTTTTGATAGGCTACAGAATCATATTGTAATTTGTAAAGGAGCAAGAATCTAAACCTGCATCCCATATCTTTTTCCAAGTATTCTGTAAGTTGCAGATTCATCACAGAAGATGCAATCTATAGCATCTGTAGTTGGTGCCTCTCTCTCTGGCAAAGAGAGGAGCAGAGGAAGAATAAACTTCAGAGGTAGAGGAGGCAGAAACAACTCCAGCAAAAGATCAGATTTGCAGTGCAAGTGTTGTGGAAAGACTGGACACACATCAGATCAGTGTTGGGCTTCGTGGGACTCCATCAAAGACAGACATAACCAGAAGAAAGATGACAATAAAAACCAAGATGCTAGTAAATATTCTAATTCTGCTCATTGTATTGTTTCACATTGTAATCTTGGAATTAATGAAATGACTTCACTTTCATCTTACAAAGATTGTTGGCTGCTTGATACTGGTGCAACATCACACATGACTTTTAGAAAATACTGTTTTGAAGAAATTAATGAAACAATAAATGGCATAGTGTACTTTGCAGATAAGTCAAGTCTTAAACCAAAGGGAATGGGCACCATTCGACTGAAGATGCCTGGATTCCCTAATTTCTTGTTGAAGAATGTTCTTTATCTTCCAGAGTTGCAGAGAAGCCTGCTGTTCTTGGTGGAGATTTGACAGCGAGGCCATTCCATCCACATGTTTGATGGAATCGTAGAAATAAGAAAGTCATCTGACAACCAAGTCATCATGAATGGATATGAAGATGGGAAGCTGCTGAAGCTAAAGGGTTCATCTGCAAGAGTTCAGAACTATGCCTACCTCTCTCAGCATGGAGAAGGTAATTTGTCATCAAGTTTATTGTGGCATGCAAGATTTCGTTATTTGAATTATAACAGTCTTCATTTGTTGAGAAATAATGGTGTATTTGGTTTTCCCACCATTCCCAAAGAAAAGAGCAAATGTGATGCATGTATATTAGGGAAACACAGTAAGCTGTCATTCCATGAATCTAATTTCAGAGGAAGTAGGAAATTAGAATTAGTGCATTCTGATTTATGTGGCCCAATTCCAACTCCTTCTACCAATGGAAATAAGTATTTTATGACCTTTGTTGATGACTACTCAAGAATGTGCTGGATTTATTGTTTAAAGACAAAATCAGAAGCATTTCAAACATTCAAGGACTTTAATGCATTGATAGAAAAACAAGCACAATCTAAAATTGGTACACTTCGTATTGACAATGGGAAAGAATACACTTCAAATGCTTTTGAAGATTATCTTCATCAACATGGAATTGCACATCAGACTACCATTCCCTACAATCCTCAACAAAACGGTGTAGCAGAAAGAATGAACAGAACCATAATGAATATGGTTCACTCAATGATGTTTTTTGAGAATGTAAAACTAATGTTTTGGGGTGATGCAGTAAAATGTGCAGCCTATTTGAGAAACAGAAGTCCCTCAAATTCTCTTGATAACAAAACTCCACATGAAATGTGGTTTGGCCATCTCCCTTCAGTCAGGCATCTCAGAATTTTTTGTTCCACCTGTTATGCCTTGATTCCAAAGGAGCAAAGAAACAAGCTTGGTGGTCGAAGTAGAAAATGCATTTTCCTGGGGTACGAAGAAAACTCCAAGGCATACCGTCTGTATGATGAGGTAAACAAGAAGTTTGTTATTTCCAGAGATGTCATTTTTCTTGAGACTAATAAAAATGACCAGTCCATTGAGAGACAGCTTGATCATTTGGAAAAATATCCTCATCTAAAGAAATATTCTGAAAATGAATATGAAATTCCAAACCTTGAAGGGGGGATTCCTATTTTGGATCAACCTTTGTAATTTCCATATGAAGCACCAACTCCCCCGCATGAAGAAGTTTCTGCTACTTCACCTGAACAAGAGGTTCAACTAGATGATGTGATCGAGAGAATTGGAAGACTCTAAATCAATGATGAAGCACCACCAGCTGATCAACCAGGACCATCATGGAAGATTCCTAAATGGGCCACAAAGACACTTGAAAGTGTCCATCCGGATGAAGCTGGAAAGACGGGAACGAGAAGTTCGAAAAGACATGAAGATGGAGGAGAAGCAGATAATTCAGGTGATGACATGGATGTATCATTTGATTGTGAATTTAATTTATCTGCTAACTTTGAACCAACTTCCTTTGAAGAAGCCTCTACTCGATTTGAGTGGAAAGAAGCTATGCAGAATGAGTATGATGCACTCACGAAGAATGGAACTTGGAAGCTGGTTGACCCTCCAGTTGGAACCAAACCAATTGGTTGCAAGTGGGTGTAAAAGAACAAATACAAATCAGATGGCTCACTTGACAAGCACAAAGCGAGACTTGTAGCAAAAGGCTATGCACAGAAGGAAGGAATTGACTATGAAGAAACGT
>LPNX010924770.1:291059-347364 GCA_001517045.1 Pseudotsuga menziesii
AATCTGGCTAAGAATCCCAGATTCCATGATCAAACCAAACACATCAACACATAGTATCATTTGATTCGACATCATGTAGAGGCCAAGACAGTCCATCTTCGACATTGTTCCACAAATGATCAAGTTGCAGACATATTCACCAAAGCGCTTGGATGAGAAAAGTTTGAAAGATTCAAAAACATGCTCGGACTTACTAACACCCCTTCAGATTAAGGGGGGGATTGTTGGAATATAATCCGTCAGGATTATACGTTAGTGTAAATAATAGGAAGATGAAAATACTCTCGGATCTGTGATCCCAAGAGTCATTGTAAATGTATAAATAAATTCTTTGGCTATGAAATAAATGAATCAAGAGTTATTTACCTAACAAGTCCAAAGAATTGAATGCGTGAATATGAATGTGCTTTCAAGTTGTTGCTCATTTCTTTTCAGAGCTTCAAAATTAGGAGTAACAGATCGCAAAAAGCCCAAGCCTAATAACATGTATACATACAGTATCACAACTTCCCTTCTCCTTGTGAGCATCTTTATACACCAAGTGAACAATATAATGTCTACCATTGGCTTCACCATTCTCGTAACAAGCCCAAACAGATCATCACTTCAATCCTTCACTAAGGTTTGATATTGTTTGCTAAGGTCTTGTCCAATTGCTGAGATCAGGAAACTAATAAACTAGATGAGATAGACAAGCAGAAAATGAATGTGCTCCCAGTGAGGAGCTCATAACTAGAGCCATGAGAATCTCGGAAAGAGAGGTCGCTGCCAGATGTAGGGGTTAATCTTTCTTATATCCTAGATGCGTCACATTAGCAGTCTGTTGATCTAGGAAGGAAACATATGAGGGTGTGAGATATTTGGGTCAAAACTAGCACTTAGAGGACAACTTTGAAAGCTATCAGTAGTTTGCATGGTATGAAGATGCTTGCCAATTATCAGTGCGCATAATATTTCTCAGCTCTATTGAAACAACTATAAGATTTAGGTTTTGAAGTGGTTGACAATCTAATCCAAGTGCAGAGAGATCCATGAATCACTGGATTTTCATCATGATCGAATACTTAAAGATGGGATAGGAAGCACCAGCTGGAAAACATGATGTTTGGACTATTTTTATAACCATTCACACTGATTTCATTGAAGATATTGCGCTTAATTCTACGAAGAATTCAGGTGCGATGGTTTTCAAATCTTGCTGGATCCTATTCTTAGTTAACTAGTCATCCTATTTTTTCCTTTGAATAACATCCAATCAATACACTTGGAGTTTCTCGCCGGCGGTTTGGAACAAACCCAACAATTTTTGGTCTTACTGCCAACTATATCATTTTTCATTATGATTCCTTGGTAACAGTCTCTCCATATTAATCTTGTCATGGATCATATTTTCTATGGACTGAATCTAATTCTCAGTTGATTGTTCTGCTAATGCTAAAATTATCTTATGCTTGGAATGCTTGTATTTGCAGGATTGCGTGCATATTGGATCAATAGAATACACAGTTCGAATGGGCAGATTGAACGCTAGGTCAAAAGATGGGATATTTGCAGGTTTCATACGACGGACTATGTGCAGGTTTCATATGGCCGACTATGTGCAGGTTTCATATGGCCGACTGTGTGTGAATGCAAATAAAGGGATGAAACCATCTTTTTGTTCTATACATTTTTTTATTTTTATTGTATTATTATTATTATTATTTTGTATATGTTAATATCAATGTTGCATAGTTTTTATCAAATTAGTATTACTAAATAAAAAAATTAAAACTAAAAACTTTAACGAAGAAATGTGATATTCAATTTTAATTAAAAAAAATTATATTCTTTTTAAATCTTTGTTTTTAAAGCATTCCTAAATGTAAAATAGATTTTTATTCCTAACAAGTTAAAAAAAGTGTTGATGAAAGGGTAAAGTTTTTATTTTTATATTTTATATTTTTATTCTCTATAATTTAAATCTAAATTTTTATTTTAAAAACTAATATTTAAAACAAACAAAAAAACTAAAACAAAAACTCTATACGAAAACTGAAACTAGTATTTGTTTATTATATTCTTATTTGTTTACTAATTTATTTATTCAATTGTCTAATCGTTCATAGCTTTAGAAAGGAAAAAAAAAACTTAATCCCTAATGCATGACTTAAAAATTATTTAAATAAATATGAAAAGAAATCAAAATTTCAGTTGTTCTATTTTCATAAATGTTTTTTTCATTTAAAGGATTAAAACTATTTTTAATTTCTAAAAACAAAATAGTAAATAGGACAAAAAATGAAAATTTTTGTAACCAAAAAAATTAAAACAAATTAAAGCATCCTATATTAATTTTAAATTAAAAAAAAAAGACTAAGATCTACCTACTTTACTTTAATTGGAATTTTCAATCATTTAAGCGTAATAAAACTTCCAGTGGAACCATACATGTAAAAGTAGTAAGAGAATATTAACAAAATGAAACCTAATGTATTCAAAGGTATGCGAAATTAGGAATTGTAAATGTCAATTAACAAAGTAAAAATAAAAACAAAACTGATCTAACCCAACAATTACTTGGAACCTGTGCTCGATGCAGCTTTGATTTCCATGATGATCACCTGATATCCCTTCTTCATCCTCTTCAATCTCCAATTCGAACAGGTGCTCCTCATCTAATATGCAGGATTCTTCAAATGTTGATTATTCAGTGTTCGCTTCAGGAAGAGTGATTTCATCCTTGACTGCTATCAAGATCTTCTCTTCTAAAAAAGAGGAGATCTTGATTTTTGCTAGGATCTGAGTGAGTTTCTCTAATATTATGCTCATCATAAAGCTAAAATCAAATCAAATGCAAAAAGAAAGAAAAGAGATAAAAACGAGTACATGACAAATGCGACAAACAGTACAAAATGAGTTAGTACAAAAAAAAAAATGTGCACAACAATTCGTATGAAACAAAAATGAACATATAAAATTAAAACAAGTTAGTATGAAATAAAGGTGCCCAAAAATGAAGGCAATCCAAACTTTAAACTACAAAGCTGTAAATGAAAAATGAAAACTTGCATAAAACAAACTTACATTTTCAGAAAATGAAAGAACTTGCAGGAAAATAAACACTTTGCAGAAAATAGTCAAGGCTTTGGGGAAACCCACTAAAGTTGATGCCTTTGGTTTTTACACCACATAAATTCCATGGTGAAGTTTTCTTTGCATCTTACAGTTTCCCCTCCCCCTTTCTATCTAATAAAAACAGACTATCTACCTATCTAGACTCTGGTCCCTTTTAGCACCTCCCTGGAAACGATGCCAAAATGTTGGGTAAAAAAATTAAACAATTTATAATAGAATTCCAATGATTTAATTGTCAACCCAGAGAGAGCGTAAACATGTGGGGCGCAAACAAAATCTATGTAGGGGTAGAGTGTCGCTGAACCTAATCTATAATTAAAATTGAATCTAAGTTATGAAAACAAGAAATCATATGGAAATAAATATACTTGCAAAAAACATGAAATTACATAAATTAACTTGATAAATAAATTGTGGAAATTGAACCCAAGAAATAGAACAATTACACTCACAAAATTGCTAATCAAACATGCAAAATTCACACCAAAGGAGACTTAAATTGGAGCATAACACTAATTTGTATTGAGTAAGTGTACAATATCCAACATTATGAAGTAATAGGCTTCTGTAATATATAATTACATGAGATATTCGAATGCATAAATATGCCATTTGAAATAGTAAAAAAGCAGGCTTACCAAAACTAGTCAAATCCCCCATAGGTGCATAAAGCAGTTTCCAAATCTAGATAGATGCTCACGAATTGGCTAAGTCAAGTGGAAAATATAAAGAGGGATGGAAAGACAACTCATACATGATTTTATTTGGAGAAAAGGAGGGAGGATGATGTGGGCCAAAAACAAGGCAGTTACAACTAGTCTAGCTTTTCCTTTGCCTTAAATCAGAAATAAAACAAGGTAGCTTTACAGAAAAAATAGATATGCACTTTGGAGAATATGAAATAAATAAAACATGCTAAAATTGGTTTCCAAGATGTTTCCCAAGCGCTCCATGACTCAATTTTAGCATGTGTTGACTTCTAGGACATGTGGAAGGAAACTAGCATTGAGTGGAATCTAGGAAACTAGGTAATAAGACAAAAATGATTAAATTAATTTCTAAGGTAGGTAACTATGGGTTGATTATTCTAAAAAACCCCCTTAAGTTTGAATTTATGAGTAAATATCAGAAAACTATAGGGCCTAGCAACGAGGCTTAGTAACCCTTTTCATACTACTTGTCCATACAACCAAGGAAAGAGGCAAAAACCTAGTGGAAAAATCCTCCCTTAAACATGGATAGGAAAACAAAATTTGGAAATCTTGTCATCAATCATGCTTCACAGCATGATCAGCAATCCCCAGCAGTGAATTGAGATTTCTGAATGTCTTCTCACAAAAATCTTTGGTGAATATGTCTGATACTTGTTCTGAAGATGCACAAAAGAGTAGATGAATGGTACCATCATGCACAAGCAGGGATGATTTTAAGAACCCCCCCTAGAATTATATGTATAAAAATTGGGCAAATCTCTCCGATATATAGGAATAGTTGAAGGCGATTTTATCAATAATATAATATGTATATATAAAAAATTTGGCGAACCTTTTATTTTATTATATAATGTTGTAAAATTTTGGCGAATCTTTCATTTTATTATATAATATTGTAAAATCTTGGCGAATCTTTCATTTTATTATATAATGTTGTAAAAACTTGGCGAATATTTAACTTCATTATAAAAAATTGTAAAAACTGGTGAATCTTTCACTGATTTATATAATATTGTCAAAATAAAAGAATAACAACATTAGTCAAATAACATGAATCACATCATTAACAACAGAACATGTAGACTCACAAGTCACAACAAGAAGGTGTCAGTGAAACACAACTACACTGACTAGATTCAGGGCAAGTGGGGACTCCACTTGTTATCTCGTCCCTTAATGGTCCAATGGACATGTGGGGACCTGAATCTTGACAAACTGATAAACTCATAGAATCATACATTATGCTCGATCTTGGCCTCCACTAGCCAATGATGGTCATGGAGGCTAATACAATTATGCATTGTAATTATGCCAATTGATTATTGCATTAGATGAATGTTGGTCTTGTGCCAATAGGTATCCTACGATCAATGCATAGGAACCTAGTGCATATACCATTTTTCTCTTCGCTTAGATATGTAGAGCTCATTTATTTTTTTGAATAACGATAAGTATTTACAAAGAAAATATACAGTGAGCGTAAAATAATTGAAAAATTGAAGAAAATTAATTCATGCAACTAAAAGTTAATAAAAGAATCTTTTCTCAAATCCTAAAACAAACCTTGATTCAAGCTACAACAAAGGGTTAAATCAAGCATCGAATGAGAACTAGAATCATTCAAAGGAATTAACACAATATTTAACCAAAATACACACAAACTTCAAAAATAGACAAAATGCTTCAAACAAAAGCAATAAACAAACCATAAAAATTTGTCAAGATATTTAAGCTAAACACCAACATGGTTTCATGTACTTGAATGACCCCATTCTTTCTTAGTGAAAGTGTTGTCAAATTAGTTATTTATCATTTAATATTAGGAAACTATCTATGTGAAGAGATAGCTCCTTGGCCTAGCTTTCTCAAATTCCAGCGTCATTTCCTATCAGATACAAGAAAGAGACAATGTAAGAGATAGATATCAAACCATCAAACTTAAAATAAGCTGCATGAAGGTAATGTAGCTCAAATCATCAATGTTACAACAAAAAATTATAATGTAGAATCTATTTTTACCTAAAACATAACCTCAAATTCATATATGGAGTTGGGGTTAGGTTTGAGTTCTGCTTTTAGCTTTTTATAGGAGCTACTTTTGGGATCCCACTTTGTATTGTTAGCTTTTAGCTTTTTATAGGAGCTGCTTTTGGGATCCCACTTTGTATTGTTAGCTTTTAGCTTTTAGATATAATTATAAAAGTCTCAACTCAACATAACAAGTAGGTTATCTCCTGTTTCTATCTATATCCATCATAATATATGAATACCTTATAAATTGAAGCAGGTATGACCTTGAAAGTCATTGAGATACACAGTTTAAGAAAAATCACAAGATACTAGACTGCTGATGAATTGGGGTTCGGATTCTGTTTGGCATTCTTTAGGACTCCATAATAATTGAACTGATAGACCAAAAATGAGGAACAGAGAGGATAGGGACTCTGAGAACAACAAATGAGAGACAAATTCAGCCTTTCCATCCAGGAAATGGTCAGGGAGTCTCAATCCCATCAAAAATCAACCCCCCTACCACCACTTGAACACACATCAGTTTGGGACTGCTTTAGATCTGATCTATCACTATTATGAAGCTACTAATTCATTATTACAGACCTATATCAACATGTCAAAACAACCAGCAGTGATAGCCTACTCCAAACAGGCCTAAAAGAATTGCATCCCTTTCTAATAGGATGAACAGACCTTAGGAAATTTATGGTTCAAACTTAGAGTTCTCACAATGATCACAACTTAATCCAAACATCCTTTAAACAATCACATATGAGTTTAACAATTTAACAAGTGTTCATGGTTCAGATCTAGAAGCCCACAAGGTTCACAAGACATATATAGAAGCCCAAAAAGTCACGGTCCTATCTACAATAGCCCACAAGGTCAAGCAAGGTCACAAATTTCGCGACCCAAGATAGAATCATCAATACAGTCACATATCAGCCTAGGAAGGTTTAGTAAGGTTTAGTAGCCCGATCAAGAATACGACCCAACTCAAAAAAAAGCAAAGCAATAGCCTCAACAATATACAGGAATTAAACAATAGAGAATCAGTACCATCAATGAAGTACAAACAACCTCACAAGATCTTTGGTTGATAATGATAGTCTTCTGGAAGAATATTTGTCACTGGAGGCTAATACAATTATGCATTGTAATTATGCCAATTGATTATTGCATTAGATGAATGTTGGTCTCATGCCAATAGGAACCTAGTGCATAGACCATTTTTCTCTTCGCCTAGCTTTGTAGAGCTCATTTATTTTTTTGAATAATGATAAGTATTTACAAAGAAAATATGCAATCAACATAAAAGAATCAAGATTCTAAAAAGTGAAGACAATTAATTCACGCAACTAAAATGCAATAAAAATATCTTTTCTCAAACCCTGAATCAATGGAAACCGATTAAAACCAATCTTGATTCAAGCTACAACAAATGGCTAAATCAAGCATCAAATGAGAACTATAAGCATTCAAGGGACTAACACAATATTTAACCAAAATACACACAAACTTCAAAAAGCGACAAAATGCTTCAAACAAAAGCAATAAACAAACCATAAAAATTTGTCAAGATATTCCTGTTAAACACCAACATGGTTTCATGTACTTGAATGAGCTCATTCTTGCTTAGCGAAAGTGTTGTCAAATTAGTTATTTATCCTTTAATGTTAGGACACTATCTATGTGAAGAGATAGCTCCTAGGCCTAGCTTTCTCAAATTCCACCGTCACTTCCTGTCAAATACAAGAAAGAGACAACGTAAGAGGTTAATATCAAAACATCAATATTAAAATAAGCTGCATGAAGGTAATGTAGCTCAAATCATCAATGTTACAACAAAAAAGTACAATGTAGAATCTATTTTTACCTAAAACATGACCTCAAATTCACATATAGTGATCACCAACAAGGGTACATGGAACATCTGGACAAAAATAAGACTTAAGAGTCCTTAATGTGTATTAGATCATATACAATCTTAGGTGAAATCCAATTTCCAAGTCACATTTTGGCCTTGGTCCTCATTTTTGACATTTTTGACATTTTTGGCTCCGGTCCTCATTTTCCACATCAAGTTCATTAGATATATTTGTTATATTGTTTTCTACCCTTCTTTCACAATCGGATCGCCAAAGAGCTAATGCTCTTTCATATGGAAAATTGTCAACCTCATACTTTGTTACATATAATCTTAAGCATGTATACACATTTTTATCAAGCTTGTTCCTCAACTTTGACTTCAAGAATGTGAGTGCACTAAACATTCTCTCATCCTCCACTGATCCCAAAATCATGGTTTTGACATAAATCTGCGAATTTGAAATATTATGACATTTTTTCCCGTAGCACTTCGCTACCATTGAGCTTACTCCATAATCTTGTAATTGCACCATATTCTTTACTATCCGACGGAGAAAATTGGTCCCACATTGTTGTACCAAAGCATTGAGATTGATTTGCCATTTTTTCTTTATCTAAAATACCTTGAATATGTTCTCCTCGTATCTCGGCCTCTCGACAAAAATGGCTCTGCAAAATCTTGATTTTCTTTATAAAGTCAGCTTCTAAATTTTTTTCATTTTGACTATGGTCCCAATATTGAGGGTATACGATAGACATGGCCTCCAACAATTCATCTCGAGGAAACCGTTCTCTTACCTCTGATGATAGTGATTTTGCAATTTCTTTCAAGTTGTCTCTCATTGAAATTACAACATCGTGAAATTGTTCTCTTGAGATGGAGAATTGTTTGGTGGATCTTCCTATCTTTTCATTATAATAAAAGGGAACCATATGCCCACGAAATTCCATACATAGCATCCCTTTTTCATCAAACTTCCAAAAAAATTCATCATTTTCTATATTGATAATCTTCCTCCAATTTGTAAATGCTAAATCTGTAAAAGAATCTTCCATTATATACAAATGATCCAATGTAAGACATGTTAATTTTCTTGCTCTTGTGTATTCAGCAATATACATCGTGCGACTCTGAGCCATCTTCACAAGGTTATTCATTTCATGAAGCATAGGAAGAATTCCAGCCAATGTTAATAATGTCTCTATATCAGTTAGTAGAAATAGAAGAGTTTGAGCTTTTTCTACACTTGAGCGATGTTCATACATCACCCCTACCAAGGATGCATATTCATTGAATAGTCTTTCAGCTGGTCCCTTCAATGATATCCATCTTGTATTAACATCTTTTAATAGTTTTTTTTCCATTTGTAACACCATCAGAAAAAAATTTAAACTCTAAAAATAGTTTGGGACTTCGACAAAAGTATGCATGAACCTCGCGTACAAGATATTCTACCTTTGAAACCAATGAAAAGTTGCTCACTATTTTAAATGCAAGATTCATCCTGTGAGCCATACAATTAATATTGAGCATATACGGTGAAGCTGAGAGTTTCATTCTAGCACAAAGGCCATTCCTTTTTCCTTGCATTACTGATGCTCCCTCTGCTCCAATGCATACTAACTTTTTTGCAATCATGGAATGATCCATACCACCAATTTCCTTCAAACTATCAATAACAAGTTCATAAATATTTTCTGCTGTAGAACTTTTGGTCATTTTATGAATTCCAAGTAGATAGGAATGATTGATATGGTCATTGACCATATAAATGCTCATGCAGATCCATGAAGTATTATCAATAGCCGTAACTTCATCCAAAGACAATGAAAAAAATGTAGCATTTGCAATCTTCTCTTTCATATCGTCTTTTTCTACTTGAGCTAGATATTTTCCCCATTCCCAACCACTCGATAAAGACCAATGAGAAGATGGAAAATTTGGCACTTGAATAAAAGATAGATATTTTGTCATTTTTGGATAATCTGTCATAGGACGACCATTGGATAGGAGGTGAAATACAGTGCTTAATTGTATTGTCTTTGATAAGAAATGTGTTTCCATCATCTTTCCAAATTGAGATTTGATGGTTCCTCCACTTTCCTCAAGTTTTTTCTTATTTAGTAAGAATTCATTATATTCCACTTCAAATTGGAGATGTCGACATTCGCTAACAGATTTCCATCTGGCAGTAGATTTATTCTCATCATTTGCAGTTTTCTTATCATACACCTTCCCAACATGCTTCTCGATTGTGTCTAACTTCATCTGTAATTTCACTACCTTGCCAAGTTTCCAATTACATGAAATGCATTTAACTTCTTGTGAGGTCTCATTCTCATTTGTTGGAGGTATTGGTTCAATACATGGGTATCTTGAGACCCAATCAGCTTTGAATTTTCTCCCTGCATCCCATTTGACCTTTTTCCTTTTCCGTGAATGCACTGTGTCACGTTGCAATGAAAAATATTAAACATTTGAACTACCAATTTCAGATGGAAATGCATTTGTCTCACTTTTATCATTAGAGGAATGTATTCTACCATCCATTTTCTGGGTTGCAGGTGAATTCTCAAAATTGTTGACATCTCTCTCACTGATACCTTGCTCAAGAGAGCTTGAAGCATGAATAGGATGTGTATTATTGGACCGAGGCTTTTGAAAATATGATATTACATCCTTTTGTTTTGATGTTTTATTTTTCTTTCCACAATCCATGTTTTACATCTTACTTAATATTGCAAATTTGAAATTCCAAATCGATATAGAAACTAGAAGTGAAGCGTGCATGAGAAAAATGATATAAAATTAATACAATGGCACATTATCAATTTATATTGACCCGACTTACAATGAGTGTTTACATTGACTCTTTCAATGACTTTTCATTGACTCTTTCATTGACTCTTTCAATGACTTTTAATTGACTCTTTCCCCGTAGGAGGTATAACACTAATACAACTGGAAGGTGTCAATGAAACACAACTGCACTGACTAGATTCAGGGCAAGTGGGGACCTGAATCTTGACAAACCAATAAACTAATAGAATCAGAGATTATGCTCCACATTATTCTTTTAGCAAACAATCCACAAAATTCAAACAAGCATGACATACATCATGCCGTAAAATTACAACATTCATGACATACACATATGTAGACTTTGTTCTATGTAACATAAAGGATCATTGCCTTATATGATGACAAATGTCTCCAATGGTGTGTACTCAATAGGTATATAATGCCCCATTTTTAACACAATTTCTATAATTTCTTATTGAACAACTTGAAATAAAAAGCATTGACACCACACCAATGAAGAAATGAATAATATATCAATGAATTCTAAGCCCAAGTTGTACAACTTGCAAATGATCCTTTGTATATTTAGCCAAAAATTCCTAGCTTTTGAAAGATCCACTAAATGAATCTATGTATTTAGCATAACCTATCCTTTTGAAAAGGAAATTGAGATGCTCTATCTGCATCAAAACACATTAGATAGAACACTTATCCTTCATATTTTCTTTGTTATACAAAGCTAACAATGTATAGAAATCAGAGTAACAATGTCGAGCATAATATCAATCACTACACGTAACATAGATTCTATGCGTATAATCCCTTCAACATCTGCGCACACAGATTAGGTATTTTGGGTTGAAGAAGAAGTAATAATTTAGACAAAGTCTTAAAAATATGCTTAGAATAACAACCAAATTTGCTTAACCATAACAACCAAATTTCCTTAACCATAACAACCAAATTTTGACAAAGTCTTCAAAAAATGCTTAGAATGAAAATTTAAAGGCTTGAGTAAGAAGAGTGATGAAAATGATGAGTAAATTTTTATATGTGTTTGATTTTATATCATGCTCAGGGCCCGATATTTTTAATGACCAATCAAAACATTATAAAATAGTGACAATGTTCACAATGAATAAGAGTCATATCATCGAACAAATTTGCATTTATGTGATCATATTTGTTACTTTTTATAGTAATAGGAATGGAATAGATATAAAGAGAGTGTTTTGGTAGCATTATACACTTTGTAATGGGCATTCATGATGAGGTAAAATTGATTCACTACTAACACTATACACTTTCAATTCAAATTAACTACTTTATCAATTATATTATTCAACTGGCACGCACATTGAGTCATTCACATAAAATATATGTGCACTTCAAGAATCCATCTTCTATTCAAAAATTAATTTCTTCAAACAATAAAATGGGAGTCAAGAACATAATCAAGTTAAACATTGTTCTTTCATGAATTAATAGTGGATGGCCACAGTTTTTTAAATTTTGGGACAAAGATGCTTCCTCCATTTATTGAGACTGGATTTATTTTTCCTATAGATGATTGAGACTGGATTATCCCTATAGTAATCCATAGCAAGAATTAAATGGAAGATATTAGATTCTGTGTTGACTATCGCAACCTAAATGCCGCATGCATCCATGATCCATTACCAACACTATTCAATAATGAAGTAGTAGATTAAGTGAAAGGAGATGAAATCGAGCTGCTTGAGATTCATGGGATAAATAACTAGTCTAATACTCATTACCAATTTCGTACAGAAAAAATATAACATGAAATTCAAAGGAAATATGATATGATTCCTAGATCCTCCCCAACAGGTTATACCTCTAATCCTCGAACCCTCAAATATCCTGTGAAAATCCCTATAGACAAAACACCTCACTCTTCTTCAACTCTTAAAACTAATAGTCTACCCAAGGATAATATTCGAGATATTATCAAAACCTAACATGCAAATCCTACTGATAAAAATACACCCAAAAAAGATGAGCATGATTCTAAAGAGTCTGAGAGATCATCTTTCAATCCTGAGCAAGAATTGAGTAAACTTAAGATCCCTATCCCATTGTATGAGTTAGTAAAAAATTCTTACATATCAAAAGAAAATTGATAGGTTACTTCACTATGTTGAAACCTATGATAAGAAATATACCATTAACCTTACTAATGAATCCCTTGCAATCTAATGTGGTCCTCATGCCAATGACAAGGAGGAACCATCTTCCCCTTATGTCACACTCAGTTTACAAGATAAATTTTTTCATAACTGTATGCGATATTTTTGGGCTTCTCATAACCTTATGCCTAAAATTATCATGGAATGGACGGGGTTGGACATAACTAGGCCTTATCATAGCCTTTACAGTTCTGATTGTAGGAATTTCAAATTTTTGGGAATGATAACAGACCTCGTGGTTACTTTGGATCAGTTACCTACTAAGAGTGTATTAATGGATGTAGTGGTGGAAAATGTACCAGCTACATACATCATTATATTTTATAGAAGCTAGGCTAATAAGTTGGGAGGTACCATGCATATGGATATGAAATACGCCACTATTCCAATGTTTGCAAAAGAAACCAGATGGTTGTATAGAGAGGCTAAGTTCACGTATGTTGTAATTGACCAAAATAGTCCAAATAACTATCGTCTCTACATTGATGAAGAAGACATGGGTTGTTTCATTCTCTCTCTTTATATGAATCTATTGAGGATGAAGGGTTCAAATATCAAGTCATGGAACCCACCGAAATCCAAAATAACAAATTATGGAAATTATTTTTTGACAGTGCCTTTGTAGTGTACAAGAGATGAGTTGGGAGAAGGGGTCTTGCTAATTTCTCCTTATCAAGATAAAATTACTATGTCATATAAGTTGGAGTTTAAACCTACCAATAATTTTTATTGAGTATGAAGCACTCATAATGTTTATTGTCATATAATGTTTATTGAGTATGAACCCTAATCCCAAGTTCACTTTCCAAATCCTTCTTCAAGAAGTTGTGAGAGGCACCTAAGTCTACAGATAATTGCAGTGGTATTTCATTGTTGAGAAAGTTCACATAACACAACTAGTTGACACTCTACCTTTGGTTTCCACTAAGGAACCAATCCTTTTCAAGGACCTCTTTAAGAGGAATTGTGCCCTTTCATTTTCAAAATAGTTTTGCAGTACGCGTTTGCAAACTAACTCTGAAGCAATAGCAGTAGTACATATATATTCATTAACTAATAGGTGCTTGTAATGTTTTTATATGCAGGGCTGTATGACTATTAGAGTACCCTAAAGGGGGGTATTATAAAATGCAGACCAAGTATAGGATGGGCAGCAACTGAAAGGGCTACCCTTTGGGTTGATAAGGCATTGGACAAGGCCTTAAAAGGGCAGACCGCGGGTAGAAGGAAGTTAGTAGAGGTCTGTTTTAGACCTAGAGGAGGGGCCAAGGAACTAAACAAGAATCCCAAGGATGTTTAAGGAGTGGCTGTGGGCTGCAACATATACAACCTGAAGCTTACACTTGTGCTAAAGATGCGAGACTTTGAGCAGTTGTTTGAGGTGTAGACATATGCCTAAAAATTTTCCATTGGAGAAGTTTGATCACAGGAGGGTCATCCTATATCCTATGATAATATGAAGCTATAGGATTTCAAGTGGAGGCATCCCATTCATGAAAAATCTATGACTACATTTGTGCATTTCCTACAAGCATGGAGGAATTATTTGGGGTAAACCGTTCATTGTGAATATATCAATTCACTAAACAAGCAGCCCTAGGGGAGAGCCCTAAATGCAAGTTTGTAAGGAGACTCAAACACCGAATAATATATTCTTTTGGAAGGGTTAGTGATCAGTGCATTAATTGAGTCAAGAAGAAGACATACTATATGGACAAATATGAACCTCGTAAATGCAATCAGTAAGTCAACTTCAAGGAAAATCTAGAATGATAATGTTATGACAAGGTTATGCAAGTAGTTAGAAAAAACATTAATCGTCAAGTTTATCAAATACTTAGGCATTCCATGACCATCAACTACTATTTATCATCATTTGTGTATAACCATAGACAAATTGGAGTGTGGTATGAGTACAAATATGGCAGCCCAATAAATAGTAATAAAGCAATCAGTAAGCAGATGTATCCAGTGTAATCATATGCATACCCATTTATCCACCATTCATTATTAATTTAAACATAATATAGATGGCAATTACATGTAATTTAGCAATACATGATATTCAACAATTATTGGTCATTTTCCAAAGTATTTATTAATTAGTATTAGGTCTGTCCATAAAATAGAATTCAGTACGCATTTGCAAACAAACTCTGAAGCAATAGCAGTAGTACATATATATTCATTAACTAACAGCTGCTTGTAATGTTTTTATATGCAGGGTTGGATGACTGTTAGAGTACCCTAAAGGGGGGTATTATAAAATGCAGACCAAGTATAGGATGGGCAGCAACTGAAAGGGTATGGGGTGGAGTTATTCTTCTATCAATGTTGCTATGTGCTAGTGCTGAAGGATATGGGGTGACTACAAAACATCACAGGCTTCTAGAAGGTGAAATTTTAAAGTAGAATCTGTAGAATTGTTCAATCCCTATGGTTCCTATGGTCCGTGGTTAACAATGGTAAACTTTAGTTGTTTGATTGGTTGTTAAGAATTATATACAAGGTGAAAATTCAAAGTAGGATCTACGAAAATTTTCAATCTTGTTTGGGACTGATATATCCTGGTTCAAACTATGATATTAATTATTCTCATTGTATTTGTGTTGTATGTATGAATGTACAGTTTGTGTTCACAATCGCTTGAATTCCTTACACGACTTACAGGTGGTAACAACTGTAGGCCTACTCAATTGTTTCTATGCAGGAGCAATCATACCAAAAGGGGGAAGTTGCACGCTACATCTTAACAATGGCACCCAAGACACTTGTGACTTTCACTATGTGGGTAAGTGCGAATAATTTTAAAGAGGGAAGAGCCTGGAGTAGCAATACAACGTGAGGTAATCACTTGACTTAGTTCAGAAGGTGCAAATTAACCTCGTACTATCACACTTATTATGCTAGAAGAACCACACTAAGGCTAAGAGACAAGCAATAGTTTAAGCACATGAGTCAATATAATGCATAGAATGGTTTCCTCCCACAAAAGAATCCAACCACTATCCTTTATAAGAGGAGGCACCGCGTGCCAAACCCTTGTGACAATGTTTTGAGACTATTCAAACTCAGAAAGGGAGACATTCAACTTAAAAGAAGAGTAATCCTCATACTGACAATCAAAACCAATGAGCGTATAAGTGGAAATAGAAAAATGATTAGAGCCAATGATAGTGAAGTCCAAATGAATAGAGGGCTGACTAGTGGATGAGAATGTAGCTACATGAGAATTGGCATAGAACCTATCAAGTCTACCTTGATCCAGTGAAAACCAAAAACAGTCTTCAAAGCAGTCCCCACCCTTTTGAGCCAGGAAGAACTTGAAATCACAAAATCCTGAGCATTAGCGGTTATGCCATAGCTGAAAGGGATGTTTAATACCTGGAATTCATTGAGCTCGCTAATTCTGGTGTTGAACAAAAAATTGCCAAGGAGGATCCCTTTGTTAACTAGAATAGAGGGTTCAATAGTGGATGAGAATGTATCTACATGAGAATTGGCATAGAACCTATAAATTCTAACTTTGATCCAATGAAAACCATAAACAGTCTTCAAAGCAGTTGACACCCTTTTGAGCTGGGCAGAACTTGAAATCATGAAATCCTGAGCATTAGCGATTATGCCATATAGCTTAAAGGGATGTTTAATACCTGGAATGCATTGAGCCTGCGCAATCTGGTGTTGAACTAAAAATTGACAAGGAGTATCCATCTTCACTGCATGTACTACCCATTTGTCACAGAGAACTCCTCCTTGAGCTCTTATGTTAGGGAGGCCCTGGCCCTATCCCCTTTGGTCTCTTGATAAATTGCAGATATCCCAAGCCACCAAAGGAATCATCTTTCCCATTGATTTCATTGCATGCCTTTTAAATGGAACCATAATCAATTTCTATGATTTTTGCAATGTACTAGTTTGATGTAGACTTCCACTTTACTCTCCTCATATATGCATGTAATCTGCTGTTATTAAATTGGAACCCATTCTTTCAATATGGTACAAATTTTGATTGGTTCTAATGTCATTCTTGTCTCAATTCTTTGTTTGTTTACTGGTAAAGGTGGACACCATTGCAAGTAGCTCGTCTTTGGCGCAGACATTGGCTTGAAGGGCTTCTAGCTTGTGGCTCCCAATCTGGTGTACCATGTTTTCCGCCATCTCGATATTTAGCCCTGCCTCTCATGAGCATTGTGCAAATTGCTAGGTATGAATATTTATATCTGATGTTAACTGTTCAAAGGTACATCATGTATTTAATTAGTTAGGAAGAACAGTGCCCAGTTCATCTCCTAAAAGGTATTTGTTGTTGGTTGACCATTAATAAACTGAAATTCAGGAAGAATATATTTAGACTTATTAATTAGGATAACTATTTTTAAAATATAAATTGAAAGTTCAAGTGAATGGACAGGTTTTGTGTTGTATCTTCTGTCAGGTTTGGGAAAGCATGGCATGCTAATATATCTTTCTTTTTTTGTTTCTGTATTTTTTAATTTCAGGTTCTGAATCATTTGGTTCTTTTTGTGGAAGATTTTCCATGGATGATAGCTTATCCTTGTAATTAGACTAACCAGGAATTATAGGTCTAAACATGTTTGTGCCGCTAGAATAAGTAATATTGTATTTTTTGTAAAATGTGTCAGACATCTGACTTTGGATTTTCTCACAGTATGAATTAGTCATTTAAGAAGTCTCATAAATTTTAGTGCTGGACAGAGATATACAAAACAGGCCATTCTGTAAGAAACTTATTTAGATGCTCATGTTTCCCTGAAAGTAGTAGTATGTTGTCTTTTGTAAGAAACATTGTCATGAAGAAAGAAATCCATTATCTTTCTTGAGTGACACATATCTATCTATGTATATAAAACAAAATTAGATTACACGAGATGTTATTTTCAGTCGAACTCTCCTGGCTTGAGTAAATGTGATTGCAATGCATCTCTTAAAGGCTAATGGAAATCAGAGAACAAAAATAATTTCTCATGGGTTCTTCTCACATATTTACAATAGATGATTTTGATTTTGAGTTGGTGATACTCAGAGTTTACGTAACTCTCTGTTTAATAGGCACCCATATTCTCACCAGAGTTATGTAACTCTCTTTTTAATTAGCACCCATATTCTCACCATAGCTTGGGAGCTCTGCATTGACTACTTATGGGTTTTGACCATTGCAATTTCACCAGTCCCAATTTTGCTCATAGTTGTCCTAGTGATCTATGACACTATCTAAATTATCTTCCTCCAAACGATTGGAGGTGAATGTTAATATCAGGAAATCCTAATAGTTCACTTATGAGTGCCTTGAAGAAAAGAGAGACTGGGTTCATCTCAGAGATATGAAATGCAGGAAACTGATGTGATTTATATTCTTCATTACAACCAATCATTTTTTCTCTATTTTCAAAAGGTACACAGATCTTCTTTAAATAGGGTTCCTACTACTCTTTTTAAGGAAGCAATTCTTAGAAACACACTTGAGGAGCTGCACTGAATAGTACGGTTTTTACTGTGGTTTAGATGCCATTCTCGAAAGACTATTTATTTTTCCACAGTCACCTGGGACATGCACCTAGCCTCAGCTATTTCTATACCACCATGCAATTCAGGTGTGGCAGAACACAATGTGAATGAAACCCTGATGGATGCCTTTAACTTTGTAACCTTACCAGTGAATAAAAGTCTCATTGGCATTCCTACCCACCATTATCTACCGTGGAGATAACTATTACGAACTTATCTATAACTTAACTCTAACTATAGCTTTCCTTATTCAAAACAGTGCATTATCTTTATGCAGGTCACATGTTGGATGTATGCTTTCTTTTGCAAGAAACATTGTCATGAAATGAATTGTCATGAAGAGAGAAATCCATTATCTTGCTTGAGCGACACATATCTATCTATGTATATAAAACATAATTAGATTACACGAGATGTTATTTTCAGTCGAACTCTCCTTGCTTGAGTAAATGTTATTGCAATGCATCTCTTAAAGGCTAATGGAAATCAGAGAACAAAAATAATTTCTCATGGGTTCTTCTCATAGATTTGCAATAGATGATTTTTATTTTGAGTTGGTGATACTCAGAGTTTACGTAACTCTCTGTTTAATAGGCACCCATATTCTCACCAGAGTTATGTAACTCTCTTTGTAATTGGCACCCATATTCTCACGATAGCTTGGGAGGTCTGCATTGACTACTTATGGGTTTTGACCATTGCAATTTCTCCAGTCCCAATTTTGATCATAGCTATCTTGGTGATCTATGACACTATCTAAATTATCTTCCTCCAAACGATTGGAGGTGAATGTTGATATTAGGAAATCCTAATAGTTCACTTATGAGTGCCTTGAAGAGAAGATAGACTGGGTTCATCTCAGAGATATGAAATGTAGGAAACTGATGTGATTTATATTCTTCATTACAACCAATCATTTTTTCTCTATTTTGAAAAGGTACATAGATCTTCTTTAAATAGGGTTCCTACTACTCCTTTTAAGGAAGCAATTCTTAGAAACACACCTGAGGAGCTGTACTAAATAGTACGGTTTTTATTGTGTTTTAGATGTCATGCTCGGAAGACTATTTATTTTGCCACAGTCACCTGAGACATGCACCTAGCCTTAGCTCTTTCTATACCACCATGCAATTCAGGTGTGGTAGAACACAATGTGAATGAAACCCTGACGGATGCCTTTAACTTTGTAACCTTACCAGTGAATAAAAGCCTCATTGGAATTCCTACCCACCATTATCTACCGTGGAGATAACTATTACGAACTTATTTGTAACTTAACTCTAACTATAGCTTTCCTTATTCAAAACAGTGCATTATCTTTATGCATATCACATGTTGGCTTTTCTTCTTGTTCCTATATTTTGATTTCAGCCTTCCTTTACTATTTTTCATACTTACTGCATTTTTAACCTAGGAAAACCTCACCCAAAAAACTCCCAAGTACATCCATGCATTTGCAGATGATGCCTAGTGCAAATATGCCAGCATTGATTATGGCAGCTAACCTGCCAGGGACAATGAGTGAGGCACACAACAGAGGCAGCCAGTCTGGGGAATCGAACCAGAGAATCCAAAAGAATCCAATCAATATCCTTTATAAGAGGAGGCACCGCGTGCCAAACCCTTGTGACAATGTTTTGAGCATCTTACTATATTTTACTAGCGTCAAGAAAACTAAAGCTATAATAATCTAAAAGGAGAAACCAGGCCATTCGATACCGCTCAACATAATGACTGGGATGATGAATCAGGTATAAGGCTCTGGTATGATTCTCAAGGGTCTAGGGATAATGACTAAACGCATCCCAATCAGACTTCTAGGGTATGGGATAGTGGTACCTTCCGTGAAAAGGTCTGATACTAGTCTAGATGCTGGTAAAAGTATCCAACTCACCTCAAGTTCTAGGGCAGAGAGAAAGGAAGTCCTGTCTGTCTAGTGTATTGTCTGAAGCAAGGAAAGTGATTAAGGTCCCCTACTCCCAGTGGTAAGTTATTCTGGGTATAAAGAGTGGTGAATGATCCACCTACCTGATAATCAATCTGGTGCTCTTCTTTTAGGAGTGCACCTGTAACCGAAAACAGGTAAGAGAACTCACCGACTCCCGAGGTGGAAAACCAGAAGATCCATGGATAATGAGCTCCATGGCTCTTGATTACTATAACTTACACCCAGAATAAAAGTTAAAACCAATAGAGTGCCAAAGAATAATATCCAAATTCCAATTTGGAAAATCCCATCAAGTTGTGGTCTAGCAACAAGGTTGAGTGCTCACAACAACTAACCTGTAAAAAGCCTGCAAGTAGAAGAAGATTCAAGAAACTAACCTGTAAAAAGCTTGCACAGTGCAGATAGAAGAAACTTTCTGAAATTGCTTCCCACAAATCCACTCAGCCTGATAGCCACTGTAAAGACCGATTTGCAATAGAAATCAAGCTTGATGTTGAGCCTGAGTCCTGACTCTTGCACCATTATATAGGTAAAAAAATTCCTCACTTGACTAAATTTATGGACCAAATCCAGTGAAAAAACTTCCCCAATTGATTAAATCTCCACATTTTACTCAAAAAATTGCCCACAAATCCAAATCTAGGACGAACTATGTCCAATTTACCCCAATCGAGGTGTAAGTAATACTAGTTTGCAGAAATATTCATAAATCCCGGCGAAATAGAAATTTTTTAATCGTATTATCCATAAATCATGGGCAAAATACCAATTTTCAAACTATTATCCATAAATCTGGCGAACAATCTTCATTTGTCCTCCCAATTGGAAAAAATTGGGTGAATTTGGGCAAATATCTCCTCGCAGATGGAAAAATTCAGGCGAATGTGGGAAAAAATAAATAATTTCGTGGGCTAATATTCTTTTTCTAGATTTTCCCTAAATCGGGATGAATGTGATTTACCTTGGCATAGCTATATACAAAATAAATAGTGGGCGAATATATTAAATAAAATAATAACATTTTAATATAAAAATTCACCCACTTTTTTTTCGGTAACCCTTAAAATTCGCCATTGGGCTATAATTCGCCCCTAAAATCATCCCTATGCACAAGTTGTCTGATGTAGTGCATATGAATCTCAATGTGCTTCATTCGCTGTCTCTAAACTGGATCATTTCAAATTCAAATTGTGCTCTGATTATCACAGTATATAATAGTTGAAAACTCTGATTCAAAGCCACATTCTCCAAGTATTCCCTGCAACCACAAACATTGAGTTGTTACATTTACAACTCCTCTATACTCTACTTCTATAGATGAGAGTGCTATGGCACTTTGCTTCTTACTTGACTAGCTGATTGGTCCTTCTGCAAGCATGAACAAATATCTTGATGTAGACTTTCGATCTTTGTTGTCACCTACCCAATCACTGTCAGTAAACCCAATCAAATCAAGATCAGATTTTGCTTTATAGAAGATCCCATGAGTTCTTGCTCCTTGAACAAAGTTTAGGATCCTTTTGGTTGCTCTCCAGTGGATCTCATGAGGGTAATACATGTATCTAAAATCCACACTAACTGCATAAGATAGATCAGGTCAAGTGTGTGTAAGATAAATGAACACCCAATCAACTGCCTATACGATGTATTATTTACCATAGGAGAAGAACCTGCTTCTTCAAGATTAACTCCTGAAAGGAAGGGAGTCTTGCTTGGCTTGCAATATTTCATGTTAAACTTGTTCACCAAATCCAAGGCATACTTGGACTGATGTGCTTTGATTCCATGTTGGGATTGAGCAATTTAGAGACCCAAGAATTGGCTCAACAATCCTAAATATGTCATAGAAAATGCATGGTTCATTGCATCCTTCAAGGAGGCAATCTCTTTCTTTGAACTTCCTGTAATCAGAAGGCCATCCACATACAAGACAATAATCATCAAAGAACCATGAATCAGCTTCAAATAGACATTAGGATCATACTTTCAACGAACAAAACTCAGTGATATAAAAAAGCTATCAATCTTAGCATACCAAGCCTTGGGGGCTTGCTTGAGCCCATACAATGATTTATTTAACCTGCACACTAAATATGGATTAGAAACAAACCCTTCAGGTTTCTGCATGTAAATATCCTCATTGAGATCTCCATTTAGGAAAACACACTTCACATCCATGTGATGTACCTCTCACTGCTTCGAAGCTGCAATGGCTAAAGCTAGCCTTATGGAGTCCATCTTTGCCACTAGTGAAAATGTTTCATTGTAGTCAATAAAATGTGCTTGTGAGTATCCCTTGGCTACCAATATTTCCTTATATTTCAAATATGAACCATCAACAGCAAACTTAGTCTTGACAACCCACTTACATTGAACTAGCTTCCTCCCTGGGGGATGATCAACCAGTTCCCAAGTGTTGTTCTTCTGGAGTGAGATGAATTCTTATTTGATATTTGTTTGCTATATTGGATCATGTGATGCATATTAATATGTCTATGGATATGATTCAACCATTAGATAGAAATTCTCAGCAAATCGAGGATCTTTCACACAAAGGGCACTCTCAAATTGAGATCTAGTCCTCCTAGTGTCATTAGGATTTCCAGCTAGTTCCCCAGCTGCATGAATGGTATTTGCTGCCCATTTTTGTCTTGTAGGAATATTAGAATATGCAATCAAATCATCATTATCAGACATATCAGAATCAACAAACTCATTAGTCTCTTCACTTACAATCAATGGATCTGGTGGTGAAGAAGACTCTCCAACTTCAACTGCTACTAAAGGCTCTTCTTGGAACTGAACACTTCTTTCAATGAAATATTTGTTAGTGCTCAAGTTGATCATCTTGTTCCCTTTTGAATCTTTAGAATACCCAACAAATAGGCACTCTTGGATTTGGGTCTGTAAATCCTTCCTCTTTTCTGTTGGAATTCTAGCCCAAGCCTTTGAGCCAAAAATCCTGAAAGGAGTCATACCATCAAGCTGCTTATGAGGCACCCTATTCTAGATATAGGATGCACAATTTATAGCCTTGACCCAAAACTTTGGTGGCAAAGTCTTATCCTCCATCATGCAGGTTTCCATCTCCTTCAGTGACCTGTTCTTTCTCTCAGCAACACCATTTTGTTGTGGTGTGTAAGGGATCAAATACTGCATCTGAATACATGCATCTTTATAATACTGAATGAACTCATACTTGAAATACTCACCACCATCGTCATATCTAAGGATCTTGAGTTTACTCCCAGACTGGTTTTCAACCAAGGCTTTAAAGACTTTGAAGAGGTCAAAAACTTTGGACTTATGCTTTAGGAAGTGAACCCAACAATACCTGGAAAATTCATCTATAAAAGTGACTGCATATTTGGATTGACTCATGGACATATGAGGAAATGGACCAACAGTGTCACTATGGATCAACTCAAGAGGTGCAGAGGTTCTCTCATGAATAGCTCTCTCATACTTGTGCTCTGGGTGTTTTCCTAGGATACAACCTTGACAGACTCCCTTAAAAAACTTGATCTTTGGTAACCCTATGACCATATCTTTTTCAGTCAAATAAAAAAGATACTTGTATTTAAGATGGAGAAATATTTCATGCCAAAGCTTTCTTTCCTCATTAGCATGAATAAGAAGAGCAGAGGGGTTTGAGTAGGGTAGAAAATGGGAAAACATGTATATTATTCAAAGTGTGATCAACAACACCTTTTTCTATGAATTTACTGTTCGAAATCTCAGTGATTTCAATATCATCAGGGGAGAATATGACCTTCTTTGGAGACCCAGTGTGAGTCATCTGATACAATGACGAGATTAGAGGCAAGACCTAGAACATACAACACATTATTGAACTTACCATGGTCAATATCAATCCTTCCCTTCCCCAAACTGTCAGTGAGAGATTCATATCCCAAACCTATTGGTGGACCTTTCAACATGTTAAGAGAGGAGAATGCCTCTTTTGTTGAAACCATATGTCTAGAAGATCCAAAGTATCTGATGAAGCTAGGTGAGCTTGATGTGCCAGCAACCAAGGCATGTACTCTCTCTCTATCCTCTAAATTTGATCCTCCTTCCCTCTTCTTTGAGCAATAAGGAAAGGAGATATTATTCTTCTCTAGGATTTGGGTCAACATGTCAATTTGCTTCTTCATACAAGAGTTCTCAGGATGATAGCCCTTACTGCAGTATTCACACTTGCTCATTTCTCCTTTGTTCTTATTCTTCTAGGAGTTCTTCTTGGAACCTTGGGGCTCCTCTTGAGACTTAGACTTGTCTCTCTTTTGCTCAAGTGTATTTTTATCTTTTTCTTGATTTTTGAATCCACCCTTGAATCTCCATCAACCAAAGCTTGGTATTTGGAAGGTTTTATGGTGCCCATCATCACCAACTTATCTTGTTCTTGTGTGAGGGATTCCATGAGCTCTGCAAGCTTAGGCATCTTCTAGGCTCGAGCTATCAACCTGGTGGCATGGAAGGTTGAAAAAAACACTGAATAGTAAGGGCCAATCTTAGAGAGTATGGCCAAAACTAGTTTCTCTTCATTATTTTCTATCCCACACTGTTTCAACTGCAAAACAAGGGCCTTAAACTTGGAAAAGTAGAGTTTCAATGATTCAAAGCTACTGGGACTCAAGGAGATCAGCTCATTCTCGATTTGATGTCCTCTCATATCATTTGGATTTCCAAAAATATATACAAGATTATCCCACACGTCATTAGGTTATTTCAATCCATCAATATGGAAGAGGAGGTCTCTTGAAATGCTCAAACAACAAAAGACCATAGGCCTCATCCCTCCTGTTGTGCCATTTGATTTTCTCTGCAGCTGCATTAGGCTCTGCCTCAGTTGCCATAGTCACCCTGTAGAGACCTTTCACTCTCAACAATATCTCCATATCATCTTTCCACTCAAATAAATTGAATGGATTCAAGATGATCTTCTGAGATTGGTCCATAGCTCAAAAACTGTGCCCTTCAGTCAGCAGAATAAACTCCCAGTAAAGATGTTGAACCTGAAATAGAAATATGAAAAGATAGAAATAAATCTACAAATGCTTTGATACCATATGGAAATTGAACCCAAGAGATAGAACAATTACACTCACAAAATTGCTAATAAAACATGCAAAATTACACCAAAGGAGACTGAAATTGGAGCATAACACTAATCTGTATTGAGTAAGTGTATAATAGAAAACCTTATGAAGTAATAGGCTGCTGTAATATATAATTACATGAGAGATTCAGATGCATAAATATGCCATTCGAAATAGTAAAAAAAAAGGCTTACCAAAACTAGTCAAATCCCCCATAGGTGCATAAAGAAGTTTCCAAATCTAGGTAGATGCTCACGAATTGGATAATTCAAGTGGGAAAGATAAAGAGGGTATAAATACAACTCATACATGCTTTTATTTGGAGAAAAGGAAGGAGTATTATGTGGGAAAAAAACAAGGTAGTTACAACTAGTCTAGCGTTTCCTTTGCTTTAAGTCAGAAATAAAACAAGGCATCTTTATAGAAAAAGAAGATATGCACTGTGGAGAATATAGAATAAATAAGAAATGCTAAAATCAGTTTCCAGGATGTTTCCCAAGAGCTCCATGACTCAGTTTTAGCATGTGTTGACTTCTAGGACATGTAGAAGGCAACTAGCATAGAGTGGAATCTAGGAAACTAGGTAATAAGACAAAAATGATTAAATTAATGTCTAAGGTAGGTAACTATGGGTTGATTATTCTAACAGAAAGACTAAAATTGCAGGAAATAAACATGTATAAAGCAATTGAAATTAACTAGTGACCTCACATAAAATAAATACTGAAAATGCATAAAAAGAAATAACTGGAATTCTACATTAACAACTCATAAATAAGACATCAAAATATGAAGGAATCAAACTATCTATTCCAAAATATAAAATCTATTACAACAGGATCAAATCCATGAATATCTAAAAAGATGAACCAGTTCTCTACTACCAAACCACTAGAGAGGCCTCTAACCAAAATGAGGAGAGAGCCCTCCTATTTATACATGAATTCAAGATAAGTGATCATAATTACAGATCCACTATTCTCTCAACCTATCCCTTAAAATTATGAACAAATAGACAAATCATCCCCCCAAATCCTCAACAAATCTACAACTCATCCCTTTAAATTGTCAACCAAATATTGGATGAGATATTCTCTCCAGGTGTCCATGATCTTCTCCTTGAAGTTAGCTCACATCTAGAAGATGAAATTCGAATTTGAGGCTAGGTGGTCACTTTTGAGCTTGCTAAAGTCTTCAAATACACCTGTAAACATCACTGAACTCACCCAACTTTAAAGTATAATGAAAATATGTTATTTTTCTCAATAATTAACCATAAATTCACTCAAAATACTCAAAAATAAATTATTTGGAAAATAGTAATATAAACCCACATTTATTATGAAAGTGATGAATATTAATGGTTTTATGGAAGGATATAATGGAATAAGGTGATAAATAGTATATGAAATGATGAATAAAATGTGGTCTTTTTGTGGCTCAACAACAACCAGCAGCTTGGAAGGAATAAGAAAAAAGGAAAAAATAATCGTAAGGGTGGGAATAAGAACAAAAATGCTAATAATAATGACAAGAACACTAATAATGCTAGGGGGTACAAGCAGTATAACCGTAAGGTGAAGTTTCCTTGTAAGTTGTGTAAAGACGACCACCTCACTCACTTGTGCCCTCGTATGGAGGATGCCTTGAAGCTCATAGAATAAGGCCCAACTGTGTTTACTAGTCCTTTACCCAACAATCAAAATATGAACTTGAGGACTGTTGATCCTGGTTGTGCGTCTGGTGGAAATAAAAACCCGCTGGAGGCCACTAGTGGTCACGGTTGGTTGTATGTTATGATGAGGAAATCTATGTGGCTGTCGTGGTCCTACATCTGCATATACATGACATATTGTCACTATGTGTCATCACACCAAAAACATGTATTTTGAGTTCATATATAAAAAACACAAAAAATTAAATAATTCAAAAATTTAAAAAGTGGGTTTGGGATTCTTTACCTATGTCTCCATAAGCCGCTCCTAGTGATAGGAGCATATTCGGGTCTCCATGGAAATCTATCCCTGCATATGGGTAGTCATCTATGGTGACGATTTATCTCTGCCACCATGCAAAGAACTCTATTGGGTAGGGGTTATCAACCCTGCCACCTCCCAGTTTGCGCATGACATTATCCCAATGTCATTTGGCTGGATCCTGGACTCCATGTGGAGAAATGTCTACTATAGGCCTTATCCTTGGCACTCGCTCAAAGCAAAATGTGCTCAGTATACTGTCGAACCCAAAGTTCTGCACTCTACCCATCTTACAGTCACTGAGCTGTTATTTCATGTTTCTCAACAATGTAGTACTCCAGCCATATACTGTAGGTTGCATGCACTCTACCACATAGAACAACATTGGCCATGAGGCCTGGTGGGGTGAAGCCAAACTTGCAATCTTGCCTAGTGCCAAAATTATGGATTTCAACCCCAGAATCTGAATAGAGTTTGTCAGGATTTGACTCCCAACCTTTTCTGTATTCAGAAAGCAGTACACAGCTATGTACTCATCTATGGTCATCTCACTTCCTAGCCCACAGGATCAAAGGTTCATCACCTCGCCTCATCGGGACAAACCTATGATGAAATATATCTCCTCAACCTCAATGCTGAGCGACATCCCATCTATTTGAAATGTTTCAGACTCTAGATCCCAATAGTCTACCAGCAGTTGGAGTAGTCTTGGTTTGGCCCTCATGCTTCCAAGACACCAAAACTTGTACAAACCACATGCCCATAATGCTTGTTGAGCCAGGAGATCACCTTGCAAATATTCCTCAACATCGCCATGTTCTCTCTCTCTCCACTCTAGCGCCATCCTGCACAAAAAACCAATTTTTTGATCATAATTTTCCCTTTAAAACCTTGTCTGTGGCCCTATACGCGACTGTTTTCAAAACAGCCGCATATGTATGCGGATTTTGGTGCATTTTTCATGTATGGCGAGCCCTATACACCGAAAAAGGCCAGATTTCCATGTGAGTCGAAATGCATAAGTTATGATGGCTCAAATAAATAAATTAACCATCAAAATTTAAAAAAATTTGCATCAAAATGAAAGAGAGGGGCATGAGTTTCTACTTGGATCAAACGTGGAGGGATTTCATTGGAATATGCTCCCAAAATTCGCTTCAGAAGTTCTGAGCTCAAATGCACTATTGTTGACGGGTGTAGATGACTAGGCACGCAACAGGGGAGACAACCCAGACCGGGATCCTTAAGGCAGGCTCCAAGCTGTTTGGGATGGTTGTTCCCGACATGTTTAAAGGCTCTGTTAGCCTGAAGGTTTAACTGCATAAAAATCTAATAGATAGATCTAACACTACTGGTTATTTATCAGGTCTATATCTATGTCTGTACAAATTAATAAATATTATTAATTATAGTTTTAATCAACTAAGTTAAATCAGTTTATAAATATAGAAAAATAAATAACTGTTAACAAGCTTGATTATTAACAAAGATACATTATTTACATCTGTACATAATCAATAATGAAAAGAATAACCAGTATATAACATGAATATAAACATCTATTTCCAATAGATTTTTTAACAAGATAATAAATAGAAAAATAAAAACAAAATATCCTAATCTACGTACTATCCTGATCAGGAGCAATATGGATACTGAAAATCAGATCTACTAACAGGACTATCAATAATCTCGAAGATGTTCGAAATAAATTTAGAAATCACCAAATATTATGCAATAGACGGGTAAACCACGTATATAACGATGGCAGTCACCAATTTACAACATGGTATTAATTAACAGATCAATATCAGCACAAGTCAATAGCCAAAACATAATAGATTTGCACAATTTCATAAAAGAGATTATGACAAACATGCATAATATAGAAAAACAGTAACAAGACTAAGGATAGCATACACATGTGTTAAGCATAAAACTGTAAACATATATATAATTTATCACCAGTTTAAGATTGTATCTGCTGACAGGAAGCTGTCTCAAGTTACAAAAGATCAAACCGCAGTCTTGTTATCTCTGTTCCCCCAAACTATTGACCCCCTAACCCACATGCTATCTCTACTTAAATACATGTAATATTCAAAAATAAACAGTCCTAAAAACTAGAGATAGCCAAGATCAGACCATCTAACCAATTTCCCTTAAAAATGACAAGTAAGACATGTCATTTTTCCATATAAGTAAAAACGCCAAGAAATTGTAAAGATTAGATCCATGAAAATCGAAAATCTCAACAACGAAACAACACCTGGAAATTATGATAGTCGTTTTGTTTCTGATCATGTGGGAAATCATCCAAAAATAGACAGTCATCGAAATCTAAGCACTCGACTGACTCGGTGATTGCCCCCTAAACTGCATAAGCGCAACTTGAGCATTAAGCTCCCGAAGCTTTTCCTCATTCTTATCATTCTCACAAAGTAATTTAAGAACCCTTCTAATCAGTTTGTTCTTATGGTTTTTCAGACGTACGAGATGCTTGTCACTCAAATCCACTTTCTCTTTTAACTTCAGATTATCAGCCTCCATCGAATCACGATTGGCTACAACCTCATTCATCCTTTCTTCCATCTTGCGTATTTTGTCTAAAAGACAATTAATGGACAGAGGATGCATCATATCCCTGACTTCATGAAGAACAGGCGAGCTTGTCTCTACAGACTTTGCTTTAAATGGACGATCAATAACATGCTCCTCTTGGGCATCTCTTTCACACACATGAGTGTCTTTACCAATCACAGGAGGAATCTCATCAACATGGTTCGAAACAAACTCAGGATGAACAATATTATCATTAACAGGCAGAGAGATATTCATCTCCTCATCATCTAAGACCACAGTCTCAACCTGAACATTGTCTGTCACAGGGGTTTTAACAGCATTGCCTTTTGCCATGCTCCTGGTGAACCTACCTACCAACTTGGCTTTCGGTCCGTTTCGTCCACGATTGCAAATTTTATCTGTATTGTTTTGTGGCGTAATTGGTGACAGAGATGCAGACCTCCTCACACGCTTAGAAACCAGAGGAGTATCAATGCTTCTCGGTGGGTTAGACACAGGATCTTTGCAAGGTTCAAGACTCATACGGCCAGGGTTAGACAGGGGTTTACGTGAAGAAGGGACTGACACTGGACTAGGTCCTTTATGCTTGTTGCAATCCTCAGGGTTTGTAAACTGGCAATGGCAGAAAGAGGAAAAGCCATTGGACTCGATGAACTCGTCCCATGACCGATTTGATTTCGACAGCTCCTTATCAATCAACATGCAGACTAAGCCATGGTGAAAGAGACTATGACTAACATTCTTAGGACCATTTTTAATGGCAGCAGGCATCTTAAATAGACTTTGCAACAGATAGTAAGGTAAGTTCAAAGGAAAACCTATAAATGCAGACATGAGCCTGAGATGATAGACGTACACTGAAGACAAGCGGCCTTCACAAGTCAGGTATCGGTGGATCAAGTCGAGAACAGGACGCCACTCCTTTTTGAAGTACTTACGAGCTACCCCACTGCGAAATGATACTTCTTGACCAGGGTTCTTTAGCAACTGGCGCCACTCAGTAATGTCCATCTTCTTGTATTTAAACCATCCTTCACCGGTCAGTGACAAACTAGTGGCAACCGCCACTGATCGCTCGTCCACCCGAAAATGGAGATCACCCACTTCTACCTGAAAATCAACCAGAGAGAGAGCGAAAACCCTTGTGACTTCGGGGTTCGAATCATAGAATTTACTTATGAACGACATCCACCCAATAGCCTGAACCTTTGCCGACAACTGAGAGTTCGAATCCAGCAGTGTCATTTCGCAGGGCTCAACCCTTACTACCAGCGCCATCACTGACTGCGTCAAGGCATGTAACCGCACACAAAACAAATACCACAGCTCAGTACCAGATAGCAAATTAGAGAACGAGCACTCCGGGTAAAGACTGAGCAAGAACAGGTAATGAAATTTCACCTTGTGATAAGCCGAATAAGCCATGCATAAACGAATATTATACCCCTGCAAGTTCGGCATAAATGAAAGAATTATCGCTCAGAGAGGTAATCGAGTAATGAGGAATGACGGTCGAAGACTCTAGATAACTCATGTTATCATTATTTAACTATAATTAATGATATGAGGCCCTTCGCTATACACAGAACAAGTGTTCCATTGACAGGCAGCCACGATGGAGGGCAAGTACTAAGACTTAAACGTGATGGACAGGGTTCAGTACCAGTGTCATGATAGCATATCGATTTCGCAATAGGTGTATCAGGGTGGAGGCTACGACATAATTTTGATCTGACGATAAACCATAATACATATCCCCCTACCATAGATTCTACTTACCCTTCAAAGGTGGCGGATAATAGAACATAATTATAAACCATCAAATCGAAAATCGACTTTGCAATACATACCATATGATAATGAATAGTATAAACATTTGTGGTAATATCAACCATGTTTTGTGAACTTAGGATATGGCGGATATGGCACATAAAACGTTTGGATTTCGTGCTCTAGGTTTTTACCAAAGTCATAGCGAACCGATCATTGATAATCATTAATCAACTCACAAATAAAATCGATAATAATGTGCCAAACCATACCAACATCCACTATTGCAATATCGTGAGCTTGTAAATAGTTATAGTAACGAAATCAATCAATAAAATAGATTTGTAATGTTTTGGATAAGATGCAAGACTAGGCTGACCAAAACAGATGTAAGAATCATTAATACTCATCCACCGAAAATAATAACTTCATAGTAGTGATTTCGCTAATCTAATATAGTTCACAAATGTTGTTTAAAAATATGGAATTTCACAGAATCAGTAGCTCAACAAAGGCCACCCTTTCAGTAGCTTGGTAATTCATTGGATTTGTCCCTTTAAAAATTCAAACATTTCATCAAAACAAAATGGGATTTTGTTTGATGAAATATGTTTTTTAAAGGCTGTTGAGCAGGGGCACAACAGATGGCAACTTGCTGGGCGGAACAATTATCTCTGTTCTTTGACCTGAAATCATGTGGGCAAAGAAATTAAATCCTTAATATGAGCCATTGTACAGAAAACACTATTTTAACCTCTCAAACAGATTCAAGTATTTCACAGTTCTAAAAATTACCAGAAAATTACAGTTTCAATCATTCATTTGATAAAAATCAGATTTCTAACAAAAACCAATCCTTAAAGAGTAAGACAATAAATGGCTTAGCCTTAAAGAATAAAATCTCAATACCACAAGCATGGCCCTGCTGCCAGCAGGCGTCCATAGCCTCGACAAGGTTGCTTCAAAACCCACAGAATGCCAGTATCCAATCTGCTAGTTATAAATATACAATTCTGGTCAGGGTTAACTGTTACCATTATCTTCCTTTTAATTTTATTACTCATGAAGGCCATGGTTCAAGCTTGGTGACCAGATAGTAACCATGTCAGTCACCATTCTGCATTGCAGTAAAATGAACCGGCTCGTGATGAGACCTTTCATCCCTCATAGTTTTTCTATCCAAGGGTCATTGCCTAGGCTTGGCGACCGGAGACGACAATGTTACTGGATGCAAACCTATGATCCTGAGCAGATCAGCTCGTTATGAGACCTTCTGTCCTTCAGATTGTTTTTGCAAATGTTCCAGTCCATCCTAATCCAGAACATAATTATTGTTAATCCCAAATGAGATTATCTTAGCAGATAGGGAGGCAAATATGATCCTCTTTACGAGAAGGGATGGCGTAAAAGATTTAAATAGATAACCTTACCAAGTACTGCCTTAATCCCTTTGGGAAAATCTTTGCAGAGACTGATATAATTAATTAATATTAACATGGTTTAAGACTTTTTGGTAAAATCTAGAATGATGAAAACACCATTCTCTGTTCAAGAAGTAAAGCAGAATGACAGTTTCCAGGATAGTAATGTCTTCATGCACGATTTATAGATCAATTATAGAGATTGAAATCAGTCATCAGTTTAAGGTTTGATAAATTGATCAGGCTTGCAACACGCAAATAAAAAAACAAATAAATCAAAAGGAAAACGAAATAAAATTAATCAAGCAAGCACACCACACAGGTATATACAGGATAATCCCTTGGGGGGGATCAGCAAAAATATCTCTTAATCAGGTGACCATTTACTGGAAGGTTGTCAATGTCACCTTCCAACGTTTGCAAGCTGAAAGTGCTAGGACCAAGTTTTTCTGTAATAATAAATGGTCCCAGCCACAAGCATTGGAACTTCGTATGTTTTCCTTTATCTTCGTGTTCCTTGTCCCATTTCAGGACTAAGTCACCTACTTCCAAATCCCGACAGACTGACTTTCTAAGGTCAAACCAACGCTTCACGGTCTGCTGGTGTTTTTCAAACTTTTTCCTAGCCGACTCCCTATCTTCCTCCAGTTTATGCAAGGTGTTAATTCGATGCTCCATGGCAGAACAAGGTGTCTCCTGCACTGACTGGGAAAGCTGTAAAGAGGGTAAGAACAAATGAGGAGGAAAAATAGCTTCCTTGCCATATACCAGGAAAAAGGGAGAGTTTCCTATAGCAGCTTTGGGAGTCAGTCTGTCAGCCCATAAGGCATTCGGTAAGGCGTTATGCCAATTCCTGTGATGATTTACCACCGTACGTTTCAGAATCTTGATTAAATTTTTATTAGAAGATTCAGCTAACCCATTACCCTGGGGATAATAATTAGCTGAATACTTTAATTTTATTCCCTTTTCCAATGCATATTCAGTTAATTTAATGGAAGAGAAATAAGTTGCATTGTCAAAAATCAGAGATTCAGGAACACTGAATCTGGTGATAATAAAAGAATCAAGGAAAGATATCACCTGTTCCGAATTAACTACTCGCAAAGGGATGGCTTCAACCCATCTGGTGAAGTAGTCTGTGGCTGTCAAAATGTATTTATGCTGCTGTGAAGAAGCTAGTGTGATTGGGCCAACAATATCCAGTCCCCATTGCTGAAATGGGACCTTGATAATAACCGGCTGGAGGGGTAACGCTGCCTTCTTCAGTCTACCTCCTGCTCTCTGACACTCTTGGCACTTCCTAGCGAAAGAATATGCGTCTTTGAACAATGTGGGCCAGTAGTACCCAGATTTAAGTATCTTATCAGCAGTGGTTTCTCCGCTAAAGTGTCCTCCGGTTGGTCCTGCATGTAGTTGAGATAACACGTTATCAGCCTCGTGTGTTTCTAGACAACGAAGGAGAACTCCTTCGAAATTCTTTCTAAAAAAAATGTTATCAATAAGCTGATAAGGGGCAGATCTCAATCTCAAAGCTATTTTATTACGTGGGTCTAAATGTTCAGGAGCATTCCCATGCAATAAAAAGAACTTAATATCATTATACCAAGAATAAGGAGGAGTAGATATTGGAAAAACTTCCCTTTCAAATAAAGAAGGTTCGCTAAAGAAGTGCAGATTAGGTTCAGAACTGTCCGCAGGCCTAGCTACTAACTTGCAGAGTCCTTGTCCCCTAACAATCTTTAAAGGTTTTATTTCCAGGTCATATTCCTGAAGTGCTATAACCCAATGTGCTCTTTTTTCACCAAGATCCTTTTGTACCAAGAGATTTCTAACTGCAGAATATGGTACAACGACCTTGGTGTGGGACTTCAGCAAGTAAGGCCTGAAATGTTTAACATAATTGAAAACAGCGAAAGCTTGCTTGTCTACTTCTGGGTAATTTAATTCTGCACCGTTCAAACCAGAACTCGTAAAAGTAATAGGAGCTTCATTATTTTCCTGGTTTTTCTGTGTCAGAACAGCAGCATAAGAAGAATCAGAAGAAAACGTATACAAAATGAAAGGTTTGGAAAAATCTGGGCTAGTTAGAGTAGGAGCTTCAGCAATAGCTTTTAAGATGTCATGAAAAGATCACTTTTCATCAGTAGACCATTTAAAATCAGCATCTTTTTTTATCATTTTCTGAAGCGGCCTAACAATTTCTGTGAACCCAGGAATAAATCTAGAAACAAAATTTATCTTTCCAAGAAACGACTGCATAAACTTTTTTGAGTGAGGCATCGAAATCTGTGATATAGCACGGGTACGTTCTGGGTCAATATTGATGCCTTGTTTAGAAACAACAAAACCCAACAACTTACCTTCTGTGACTGAAAAGATAGATTTCTTAGGATTTAGAGAAATCCCATACTTCCTGCAATGCTCAAAAACTCTCCTGAGATGAGTTAAATGATCAGTTTTGTTTTTTGAAAAGACGGTAATATCATCAAGATAAATAACAACAAACTTACCGATCAGACCTCTGAAGGCGATATCCATTGCCCTCTGAAATGTTGCTCCGGCATTTATGAGACCAAATGGCATCTTCCTATATGCATAGGTTCCCCAGGGAGTCCTAAAAGTTGTTTTCAACTGGTCAGCTTTGGATACTAACACTTGGTTGTACCCTGAAAAACCATCTAGTAGTGAAAACATTTCAGATCCGGAAACCTGTTGCAAGATTTTCTCCATTAGAGGAACAGGATAATTGTTCTTATCTGAAACCTTATTCAGGTTTCGGAAGTCGACACATAACCTGATGCCACCATTTTTCTTCCTCATGGGTACAAGATTTGCTACCCACTGTGCATGCCGGACTGGGAAAATTATTTTGGCGGCAAGGATTTTATTCAGCTCCTTTTTGACAGCTGGTTCTAAGCTGGGATGCATTTTCCTCAATTTTTGTTGAAAAGGCTTAGCCTCTGGTTTCATAGGAATGACATGTTGCATTATATTAGGGTTAAACATTTTCAGTTCATCATACGTCCATGAAAATATGTCTTTGAACTCGTTGAAGAGTTTAATGAAGACTGTTTTTTCCTGGGCAGTACATGTACTGCCCAGATTTACACATTGAGGGTTGTGCTCAATTCCTAGATTTACAATGTCAGATTACATGGTGGAGCTATTAGTTTTACAATTCCTTGCAGCTTTAAATTTATCCTTTAAGTCATAGAATTTCTCAAGTTTGATTACTGATCTAGGAAGAGCACTAACCTGATTGAGAGATTCCTGAATTGAGCAAGGATTATGGATTACCGCAAAATTATATAGATCCTCATCGTGAGTCATTTCGTCAATGACCGCATCCTTAAAAGTATCCTTCAAAGTCAGAAAATCGATCAACTGCTCGTCATTGTCGAAGACTCTCCAATTTGCTATGTTGTCAGGTATAGAAGGTCTGAAAAGCAATTCAACCGAGAAGGAATCAGTAAGAATTCTTTCGGATGGAATTAATCTTGAAGCAACATTAGCTAAAAGATCAGCTTCCTGATTTAGATAACGAGGGATGGAACTTATGTTAAATGCTTCAAATGCTGATAGTAAATTCCATACCTCTGCCTGATAATTTCTCAGGTGCCCAGCAATACAGTGTATGGTGTTACGTACCTGTCTGACAATTATCTCAGAGTCCCCTAACACTACCAAAGCTTTGGCTCCCAGGTCAATTGCTTTTTTCAGCCCTTGAATCAGAGCTTCGTATTCAGCCACGTTGTTGGTGCATTCGAATTCTAACTTGCAGGCAATGAAATATATTTTCCCATAGGGGTCTATTAGCAAGAAACCTGCACCAACCCCTTCTTTTGACTTAGATCCGTCAAAATATAAAGACCAAATACCATTGTTCAGATCTAAGTGTGCCGCATTTTGGGCTGGAATCTCATCTGTAATTTGCGAAAAATGGCAAATTTCAGACTGCTGTTCTGCACCTGTTATTGATGAAGTTTCAGCTTCAAAATCCCCAAAGAAAGAATATGCCATATAGTTGCACATTATTGTATCCGTGAATAATACCGGCTCATTCGAATCATCCAATTCAGTGACGGTATGCTTCATGTAGCATTCCCGGTCAATTCTGATTTTATTCGGGCGACCGTTATGAGATATCCATAAGTGTGACCAATCAGTAGCGAAATATCCCTTCAGTTTCTCAGACCAATCTCTGCTGAGAAATAGACCATATGCTTCTGGGATGTCTGCTATGATTATATCAATAATAAAATGGACTTGGGGATTCGAAGCTAACCTTATCAGCACCTCCTTCAACTTACCTATTACTTTTACGTTTGAACGATCAAGCTGTACAATACTTGTATCACAAGGCACAGGGACAACATTAAGTTTTTTACATACAGAGTATGGCATCACATTCTTGGAGGCCCCTGAGTCTATCATGCAGTTATGTACTTTATGATTGCATATTTCAAACGTAAGTAAAAAAGGTGGAGTTGAAGAATCATATTTCTTGCCTATGGATGATGCATTGACTGAAGATTTTGTTGGGTTATCTTTAGTGTTAGCAGGGTTGTTTTGACTTGAAGGAGTTTTTCCACTTTTGCTTAGAGAAACCCCTTGCATAATTTTATCCCTAATCACTGGTAACTTAAGTAGTTCATAGATGGAGATATTGGCCCTGATTTTCTTTAAATCTTCAATCAGATCATATTCTAGATCAAGAGAGGGTGCTGATTTACTATTTGCAGGTTGAGTTTTTGTTTGTGCAGCAGAACTATTATCTGTAGAAGTTGTAGAAGGTTCCCCTAGGGGTTGATATTTCTTGCTTCTAGTGTTATACTGATGCTGGTTTACATTGACAACACCTACATCTTCTTCATCAGTCAATTCTGAAGTATCCCAGAAATGGCTGATAACTTGAGGAGGTTTATCTTCTGTGTCATTATCTTTATCTTAGGTACCTTCAGAACTCTGTCCTGAAGATTGAGTTTCATTTTCAGATGATGTTTCTAGACCTGAAACTAGCAGCTTGATGAAACTGTTAATTTCTTCAACACTATTAGCTTCAGATGGTGGAGTTTGTCTAGGAGCTGTATTCGGGAATGGCCTTCTGAAAGGTTGCCTAGGTGGTTCTTTAGGAGGAGTGTTTTCAGAAGTGCCTTTCTTTAAATCAATGATTTCATTAGACAGTTTTTTAATAACTCTCTGTAGGCTATCTAGGTCTAATGAATCCTGACTTTTTTTCTCAGGGTTTTTGTTCTTGGTAGGACTGTCAGTCTTCTTGCGAGAAGAAGATGCAGCATCTGTGTCTACTCCAGGATTTGTCTTTATGGCAGACATATCTTTCTCAACCTTAATTGCTTCTTCAAAGTTTTCAATGAGGGTAAGTTTGGCCTTTTGTTTGACAAACATTTCCATTGACACATGCAAGGATGAAGTGTAAAATTCAACGGTGACATCCTCAGCTGGTCTTGAAGCAGCAGGGATCCTATTTCTTAGAGTAAGGAATTGCTGGTTGAAATCTTTGACCTTTTCCTTGGTTTCCATGCGAATTCTAGACAATTATAACACCAAGGCTACTGGAGTCTTGTCATCTCCAAATTTGTTCATGAAAGCGAGGTCGAATTCATTCCAGCTGGTAATGGAACCAGCTGTAAGTGAAAAGTACCACGTTGATGATTTTCCCTCAAATGTATAAGGGAAAATCCGATAGACCACATCTTCATATTCAACATCCAGGAGTCGAACTACCAACATAAAATTCTTGACATGATCTTCCGCTGGCTCTTTCAACTTAGGGTTGAACTTAGGCAGTAATTTTTCAGGATGTTTAGGTAAAGGGTGTTGAACACCTGGGACAGCCACTGCATCCTGAGCTAGCCATGGCATATTAGCATTGGGGTTTGGGGGGTTTGCACCTGCCATGTTCCTTGGAGTTGGAGGCAGTGAAGGTGGTGTTTGAAGAACACGAGGAGGCGAATGAGGTGGTGATGGTGGTTGACCAGATCCTCCTGAAGCAGGTGGTCCTGAAGAAGAGGAAGGCTAGTTGGTGCCTGTTAGAGATTGTTGTATGTGAAGATCGAGAAGGGCACCTAAAGACTGCTCTTGTTCTCCGGAAACAGATTCAGGATGATGAGTACGAGGATGGGTAATCTATGGAAGAGGTAATTCAGTGGGCTGGCGCCCAGTGAGATTCGAATAATCCCTTGTTAAAATTCTACGAGATTCATTTATGGCTTGCTCATACTGGTCGATTTCTTCAGGTAGGTGAATACCGGGAGAATTGAACTGAGATATCAGATTTCGAATAGAGTCACTCACTGGGGTTTCATTCACTCATGATGAACGGTGAGAGTGTGGTTGTGTAGTTGACTGTATTTGAGGGGTGATAGGTTGATTAACTTTGTTTACATGGTTGTTTTCATCAGCCATTTGCCTAGGCTGACCCTCCTTCTAGCGCCATTGTTGATGGGCGTAGATGACTATGCATGCAATGGGGGAGACAACCCAGACTGGGATCCTTAAGGCAGGCTCCAAGCTGTTTGGGATGGTTGTTCCCGATAGGTTTAAAGGCTCTGTTAGCCTGAAGGCTTAACTGCATAAAAATCTAATAGATAGATATAACACTACTGGTTATTTATCAGGTCTGTATCTATGTCTGTACAAATTAATAAATGTTATTAATTATAGTTTTAATCAACTAAGTTAAATCAGTTTATAAATATAGAAAAATAAATAACTGTTAACAAGCTTGATTATTAACAAAGATACATTATTTACATCTGTACATAATCAATAATGAAAAGAATAACCAGTATATAACATGAATATAAACATCTATTTCCAATAGATTTTTTAACAAGATAATAAACAGAAAAATAAAAACAAAATATCCTAATCTACGTACTATCCTGATCAGGAGCAATATGGATACTGAAAATCAGATCTGCTAACAGGACTATCAATAATCTCGAAGATGTTCAAAATAAATTTAGAAATCACCAAAGATTATGCAATAGACGGGTAAACCACGTATATAACGATGGCAGTCACCAATTTACAACATGGTATTAATTAACAGATCAATATCAGCGCAAGTCAATAGCCAAAACATAATACATTTGCACAATTTCATAAAAGAGATTATGACAAACATGCATAATATAGAAAAACAGTAACAAGACTAAGGATAGCATACACATGTGTTAAGCATAAAACCATAAACATATATATAATTTATCACCAGTTTAAGATTGTATCTACTGACAGGAAGCTATCTCTAGTTACAAAAGATCAAACCGCAGTCTTGTTATCTCTGTTCCCCCAAACTATTGACCCCCTAACCCACATGCTATCTCTGCTTAAATACATGTAATATTAAAAAATAAACAGTCCTAAAAACTAGAGATAGCCAAGATCGGACCATCTAACCAATTTCCCTTAAAAATGACAAGTAAGACATGTCATTTTTCCATATAAGTAAAAACGCCAAGAAATTGTAAAGATTCGATCCATGAAAATTGAAAATCTCAACAACGAAACAACACCTGGAAATTATGATAGTCGTTTTGTTTCCGATCATGTGGGAAATCATCCAAAAATAGACAGTCATCGAAATCTGAGCACGAACAACAACCAAATCTCCTGCAATAAACCAAAGAACAAATAATAAAATCAACACACAATAGAAATCGAAATGACAAATGCTATATAATAAACAAAAATAAAACAAATCAGTACCTGTACAAAGGTAACCTGATTGTCAATCCATCAAAACTTCAAAATATGTAACTGATAGCAAATACACCCAAAGACATTACAAATTTACAGGCGCATTGAAAACTTGGATATTCACACCACTCGACTGACTCGGTGATTGCCCCCTAAACTGCATAAGCGCAACCTGAGCATTAAGCTCCCGAAGCTTTTCCTCATTCTTATCATTCTCACTCTGTAATTTAAGAAACCTTCTAATCAGCTTGTTCTTATGGTTTTTTAGACGTACGAGATGCTTGTCACTCAAATCCACTTTCTTTTTTAACTTCAGATTATCGGCCTCCATCAAATCACGATTGGCTACAACCTCATTCATCCTTTCTTCCATCTTGCGTATTTTTTCTAAAAGACAATTAATGAACAGAGGATGCATCATATCCTCGACTTCACGAAGAACAGGAGAGCTTGTCTCTACAGACTTCGCTTTAAATGGATGATCAATAACATGCTCCTCTCGAGCGTCTCTTTCACACACAGGAGTGTCTTTACCAATCACAGGAGGACTCTCATCAACATGGTTCGAAACAAACTTAGGATGAACAATATTATCATTAACAGGAAGAGAGATATTCATCTCCTCATCATCTAAGACCACAGTCTCAACCTAAACATTGTCTGTCACAGGGGTTTTAACAGCATTGCCTTTTGCCATGCTCCTGGTGAACCTACCTACCAACTTGGCTTTCGGTTCGTTTCGTCCATGATTGCAAATTTTATCTGTATTGTTTTGTGGTGTAATTGGTGACAGAGATGCAGACCTCCTCACATGCTTAGAAACCAGAGGAGTATCAATGCTTCTCGGTGGGTTAGACATAGGACCTTTGCAAGGTTCAGGACTCATACGGCTAGGGTTAGACAGGGGTTTACGTGAAGAAGGGACTGACACTGGACTAGGTCCTTTATGCTTGTTGCAATCCTCAGGGTTTGCAAACTGGCAATGGAAGAAAGAGGAAAATCCATTGGACTCGACAAAATCGTCCCATGACCGATTTGATTTCGACAGCTCCTTATCAATCAACATGTGGACTAAGCCATGGTGAAAGAGACTATGACTAACATTCTTAGGACCCTTTTTAATGGCAGCAGACGTCTTAAACAGACTTTGCAACAGATAGTAAGGTAAGTTCAAAGTAAAACCTATAAATGCAGACATGAGCCTGAGATGATAGACATATGCTGAAGACAAGCGGCCTTCACAAGTCAGGTATCGGTGGATCAAGTCGAGAATAGGACGCCACTCCTTTTTGAAGTACTTACGAGCTACTCCACTGTGAAATGATACTTCTTGACCAGGGTTCTTTAGCAACTGGCGCCACTCAGTAATGTCCATCTTCTTGTATTTAAACCATCTCTCATCGGTCAATGAAAAACCAGTGGCAACCGCCACTGATCGCTCGTCCACCCGAAAACGGAGATCACCCACTTCTGCCTAAAAATCAACCAGAGAGAGAGCGAAAACCCTTGTGACTTTGGGGTTTGAATCAAAGAATTTACTTATGAATGGCATCCACCCAATAGCCTGAACCTTTGCCGACAGTTGAGAGTTCGAATCCAGCAGTGTCATTTCGCAGGGCTCAACCCTTACTACCGGTGCCATCACTAATTGCGTCAAGGCACGTAACCGCACGCAAAACAAATACCACAGCTCGGCACCAGACAACAAATTAGAGAATGAGCACTCCGGGTAAAGACTGAGCAAGAACAGGTAATGAAATTTCACCTTGTTATAAGCCGAATAAGCCATGCATAAACGCAGACTATACCCCTACAAGTTCGGCATAAATGAAAGCATTATCGCTCAGAGAGGTAATTGATTAATGAGGAATGACGGTCAAAGACTCCAGATAACTCATGTTATCATTATTTAACTGGCATTAATGATATGAGGCCCTTCGTTGCACACAGAACAAGTATTCCATTGACAGGCAGCCACGATGGAGGGCAAGTACTAAGACTTAAATGTGATGGACAGAGTTCAGTACCAGTGTCATGATAGCATATCGATTTCGCAATAGGTGTATCAGGGTGGAGGCTACGACATAATTTTGATCTGACGATAAACCATAATACATATCCCCCTACCATAGATTCGACTTACCCTTCAAAGGTGGCGGATAATAGAACATAATTATAAACCATCAAATCGAAAATCGACTTTGCAATACATACCATATCATAATGATCAGCATAAACATTTGTGGTAATATCAACCATGGTTTGTGAACTTAGGATATGGCGGATATGGCACGTAAAACATTTGGCTTTCATGCTCTAGGTTTTTACCAAAGTCATAGCAAACCGATCATTGATAATCATTAATCAACTCACAAATAAAATCGATAATTATGTGCCAAACCATACCAACATCCACTATTGCAATATCGTGAGCTTGTAAATAGTTATAGTAACGAAATCAATCAATAAAATAGATTTGTAATGTTTTGGATAAGATGCAAGACTAGGCTGACCAAAACAGATGTAAGAATCATTAATACTCATCCACCCAAAATAATAACTTCATAGTAGTGATTTCGCTAATCTAATATAGTTCACAAATGTTGTTTAAAAATATGGAATTTCACAGAATCAGTAGCTCAACGAAGGCCACCCTTTTAGTAGCTTGGTAATTCATTGGATTTGTCCCTTTAAAAATTCGAACATTTCATCAAAACAAAATGGGATTTTGTTTGATGAAATATGTTTTTTAAAGGCTGTTGAGCAGGGGCACAAGAACTATGTTGGGTAAAAAATTCAAATGGTATGAAAATTTTTAAATTTTTCACTATTTATAGAAAAATTTTGAAATTTTTACCCACTTTTTATAGTTTTTTACCATTTCTGACTATTTTGGACCGTTTGAACTAATTTGATGTTGTAGGAATCCATTTTGAGTGCGGTTTGACTGTGGCTTTGACTCGTTCATGCCTATTTCAGGTATTATGTCTAAACTGACATTTAGGTTAGGTTTCGCATCCATTTTCACTTTGGATAACCTTATGATCGTTTCATCTTAACCTTAGGTACGAACCCATTCCATATTGTCACAGAACCTTATTGCTACTTTTAGAAGTGACATGTTGTGAATGGTATAGCTTTCCCATACATGGGTACCCTAGTTAGATCCTGTTTTGCACTTGGTGCCCATGCTGATATTTCTCCTTTAGGGTGTGGGAGTCCTTTGTATAGTACCACCATGACTTTGAGCAAGTGCTTCATACTCCTCTTGAACTTTATGCAAGCCATTTCCCTGGGACTCCCTTGTATATGTGAAGTTGTAATTGCATTATCATGAGTTTTGCTTTCCTTATTGATCCTTACGCCGACTTCCCTGACTTTGATTATCAGCCATATAGCCGAAACTTGTCACATGTCTAGCCAAGTAGAGCCTTTTTATATATTTTTTGCAGCTTGATACCCCATTTTTTACCGGGAGGGGACATTCTCTCGAGTATCGTTATCCTGCACATGTTTCCTTGCATTAAGCATAGGTATGTTCCGTTGCTTGGAACTTGTTTGTTTGCCTCTTAACACTCGTCTCCTCCTATATTTGTAACTTATATAAATCACATTTATTAGTTTTCAATATTTTCAAAATATTTGAAAAAGTCCAAAAAAAAAAAACCAAAAAGCCGGACAGGAAAAGATATTATCTTTGGCAGCAGCTGAGTTGTGTCTCTGTTGCCAAATTTCTGTGGTGATAGGTTTTTGTTGATGTAATCAGAGAAACCATAGTATCGAAATGACCAAGTCGACGTTTCGAATCCATATCAGGATCCATCATCAGGACAAGTCGAATGTGGAGAGAGTGAGGACCCAAGTTAAATACTGGAACCGGTAGGTCGGCTGCGAGGAGTTGTGTCTCCTTCGAACAGAGCACTATATATCACATCTGTTGGTTGGTTAATAGTTTGACTTTAGGAGCTGTACTCATTTCTCTGAGTTTATCTCCACTGACTGGTTAATCTTCCAGTCCCTATGGAGCCTTTGTTGATGCCTCCTATGTCACAGAGATGTCCCAGTTTTGCATATCGAGTCTATGCTGCCTATATTCAGTCACCATTTTCCTTTATGCTCTTTTTCGAAGGAAGTTGAAGCTTGAGTTGACCATTTATCAGTTTTCTTGACTTTGCATGTCGACCATTCCCATTACTATTATTGGTTCGTGCACATCTTGTTCAAGTCCTTCCACATTTTACAGCATTGCTGAGTACCTCGTGTTGGTTGATGGGAGATGCCTTAATTCCCTCCCATTAGAGGAAATTTGGGGTCTAAAATGGGCCTTATAAGAAAATGCCCCAAGAATAAATTTTGTGAGTCAACCATAATGAATTTCAATAAAATGAGTCAACCAATAGAATTTCAATAAAATGAGTCAACCATAATGGTTGAATTGACATATTTGTCATAAAAGAAAACTACTTTTTTTTGTTTGTATTTTCGACATATCTCCCTGTGTTTTTACTCAAATTTCAGGAAGGAGAGCTCATTGGATGTGAAATTTAATTTTGTATCCAATGAGTACCCACAATGCATACTTTTAACAGACCCTGCTACCCCAAAAATAATAAATACTTGAAAAAATGTGATGATGATGTCATCATCACGTTTTTTTAAGCATTTCTTATTTTTGGGGTAGAGGGGTCCATCAAAAGTATGTAGTGTGGGTACTCGTTGGATTTGGAATTAAATTCCACATCCAATGAGCTCTCCTACTCGAAATTTGAGTAAAACCAAAGGGAGATATGTCAAAAATATGAACAAAAAAAGTAGTTTTTTTCATTCTTCCTCCAAAATTAATAATTACTATTTTATTATTTTAACTATTATTTTATTATTTTAACTATTATATTATCATTTTCCTTAGGAGACCCATTTTAGACCTCAAATTTCCTCTAATGTTCCAGCGGATTCCATCCCATCGACTTCAGATCATTTATTCTGGGATAGGAGTCTAGAGTCATTTGAGTTCCTTGAGACTTAGAGTCATTAGTGGTAGTTTGTCTCACCATAGAGAGTTTTGGGAATACATCAATGTACCCTGATCGATGGATTCTTTCAAGAGTTCAAACTAAACACATCTATTCACACTTGTTAGATTGCACTCTAGTACCTTGATTCCCATTTTCATTATCGGTGGGTGATCTCACGTCTGTTAACGGTATACATCAATGATCGGTAATCAGACGATGGACTACTATGTTCGACCTCGACACCTCTATTCACATAGCAGTACATGTACTCATAGAAGTTTGTGTAAAAGACTTTCCAAATTGGTGGCATTCCACATATGCTACCTCCTTGATCGTGCCAGTGTTCATGAGATTTCAACTCTCGTGACTTGATTCCAGTGTATGTCAGATATCTTTAGCCATTATGGAGATCTTGATCCATTGTATATCTTCATCTTCTATGGAGATTTTTATCCTTTGTATATATTCATCATGGAGATTCTGATATATTATATATTGTACATGGTGATGACCACACATGTCACATTTTTTATATCATGCCTATTCATGGCCATTGTACTCTTATGTATCCAGGACTGCTATATGTATTTGCATTCATATGCAGAGATTGATTATTGAAATATACTGATGGATGGCTAGTTCTTCCACCTGGTTCTTCATCACTCCACTTCTGGGATGGATTTATAATGTATTTCAGCCATCATGTTACCCCTCTGACCTCACACATTAGGGGGTATCTATTACAGCTGATTTTACCACACATGGTTGATCACACTTTTATGGCCTTCCCTGTCCCTCTACAGACTCATTAGACCCCATGGACCATTATTGTACCTTTTATGTTTCCAAGATCATTGCTAAAAACACCTATTATTTTTTGTACGCAACTGTTTATCCCTTTCTCGCGTATATACGTGGATATTGACCTTAAACCCACGTACATTGGGATGTGTGCATAAATCCAAATGTTTTTGGAGTTTTCATTGATGTAGATCCAAATCACTTGTCCCTTGACCTTCCATATGCCTCAATATCGCTCGGATTTGACCCTCCATTACCCCTTTGGAGTGCTATATAAGGAACCTCTTGGATAAATTGAAGAGGAGGAATTGAAGATAAAGAGAACTATAGTCCATTGTTTTCGTAACTTGCTTGTACTTGAGTTTGCATCCCTTTGTCCATTGGAGAAATTTGTGTTCTTCCCAATATTTTCTTTGCTTGTGAGCTTACTATTGAGAGATGGAGGATTGAGGTGGTGGAGGCCCAGGTGGAGGACTCAGTTTCTCCGGTTCGCAGACATGCTGTCAGAGGTTGTCACTCGTGTAATCTATAATTTTATTAATAGAAACATCTTTTCATGTCCAATGATGTGAATTTAAATGAATATTGAATCCATGGATGTGTTTAATTGCTTATGCATTATTTATTATATATGCTAGAGTAGGACTAACACTATATTATATAGCATGCTTTCCTTGTTTATTGTTGTTGAGAGTGAATTTCTAAAGCAATCAGGATTGGAAAAATATCAACGGGGATCTACTTCAACTGTCTGGAATAAGGTATGATTTGAGATCCTTTAGTGTTAGATGTTTTATTTCTCTTGCATATTGGGAAGGGATTGATTTCTGTGTTTTATATGTCTGTTGTAGTACACCCCAAGCCATAGGAAGTTTCTCTCCCTAACACATCCGATGACGTAATCTCCTCTTCTATCGGGCACAGTTACACTCTCATAATGTTGGATTACTCCCTGGTGCTGAAAATGGAAATGACCATTAGCTTCAGTTCTCTCAATTACAAGCTCTCATTCGCTCTTCTTATCTCTGTTCATGTAAAAGGATTCTTGTTGATGAAGGCTCATATTTATAGGGATGCGCTCATCCTGCATGTGATCATTCCATGGTAGATCGATGTCTTGTCAATCACATGGTCCTCCCATTTGACACATTCCAACATTAACTTACGTACTTGAGTTTTGATTTGTACATGTTAGGGAAGTTATGGTGAGGACGACAGATGGGACCAAAAATAACGTCACCATTCTCCTCGGACTTGTCGAATTAATGAAGCCTCGCTATCATAACCACCTAAATATTTTTGGGTATCCATTCTTTAGTGATTTCCAGCTGGCATTCCCGCTCCTACTATGATTTGCATATCCATATCACAGACGTGCGACAGAACAATTCCCTTTCCCTTTTTCTCTGCTCTTTGTTCAACTTCTTTCCTTACCTAGGCATGTCACAACCATCATATTAAGGTTTCAAGAGGTTTCCATTGATCATTCCCATGACAAGCATTTCGTCTAGCTTGTGCAGTTTTACTGCGCCTGCTTTAGTGATGTGTGCAATCACATATGTCCTTAGCCAATGCATCTTCAATTTCTATGGATGCTTAAAAAATTTACTATCATACAACAAAACAAGTCCTTTGACTTTGAATTTCTTAGTCCTGATATGGAAATCATGCCATGCTTTTTTCCTTTGCTTCTCTATGTTTTTATGGAATACTGTGACGAAGCATTCTTCCTCCATCTGAACAAGCTGCGGCAACCATTGCTCAACAACATCTACATTAGTCATTTCTCTGAGCACGAGAATTCCTAGGCTCATCACAATATACTCCATAGGCACAAAAAATTCTTTCCCATACACCAATATGAATGGAGTGTTCCCTGTCAATCGCTTGCAAGTCATGCGATATGCCCATAGCACCAATGTAGCTTTTTGATCCCTATCATCTCGACGCATGTTGCATACTTTGGTTAATGCATTATCTAGAATCTTATTGAAGGCTTCAACTGTTCCATTCTTCTGAGGATGATAGGGAGTCATTTTCCTATGCTTAATCTAGACTTATGTGGTAAGCTCATCAATCATTTTGTTAACAAAATGCATACCTTAGTCGCTTAGCAAAAATTTCGGGTAGCCGAATCTAGTTACCACATTTTCAAATAAAAATGTCACCACAGTTGTAGCGGTACAATATTTTATAGGCATGGCTTCAACCCATCTGGTTAAGTAGTCTGTCACTGTGATAATGTAGTGCACACCATTCCTTTTTTCCAGCAGACTGATAGGACTGTTATAGCTGATTTTACCACTCTAGGTGAATCACACTTTGTATGGCCTTCCCTTGTCCCTCTGCATACTCCTTAGACCCCGTGGACCATTTTTTTTCCTTTGATGTTTCCTTGACCATCCCTAAAAACATGTGAAAATCCATATACGTGACTTTTAAACCCTTAATCGTGTATATATGCGGGTTTGACCGCTAAAACCGCGTACATCGGGATGTGTACAAAATCCAAATCCTTTTGCAGTTTTCCTTGACATGGATCCGACTCATTTGACTCCTGGCCTTCCCTATGCCTTGAGATCGCTTGGATTCGACCTTTCATTACCCATTTGAAAAGCTATATAAGGAACTCTATGGTACATTGAAGGCATATGAGAGAATTGAGAGCAAAGAAACTATAGTCCATTGTTGCTGGAACTTATGCTTGATTCTGCATCCCGTTGTTCCTTGGAGCACTTTTGTGTTCTTCCCAAGCTTGCCTTTTGCTTGTAAGCTTGCTATCGAGAGATGGAGGATTGAGGTGGTGGAGGCTCTAGTGGGGGATTCAGTTTCTCCGATTCGTAGACGTGCCGATAGAGGTTGTATCTATTGTAATCTTTGATTTATATTAATAGAAATATATTTTCCTATCTAATAATGTGTGTTTTAATGACTATTATATCCATGGGATGATTTCAAATGCTTATATATTGTTGATTATATATGTTAGAATATATATAACACCATGATATATAGTATGCTTGTATTGTTTACTTGTTGTTGAGGAAGTAATTTATCAATTCAAGATGAAGCTAGAAAGCTCAACGGGGATCTACTTCAACCATCCAGAACAAGGTACGAGGTCTGATCCTTTAGTGTTAGACATTTACTTTCTATTGCATATTGGAAAGGATTGATTTCTGGAGTCAAGCTATTTTTTGTGGTAACCCAAGCCATAGGAATTTCTCTCCGTAACAGAATTGGCGACTCTGTTGGGGAGTTCCTAGTAGTTGTCCTTTGGGGGTTTTCTGTAGGTATTCAATGAATTTGAATTGATCTTTCTCTCTTGTTTCTGTGTCGAGTCTGGGGGCATGTTTACCTGGTAGTGTATAATTGGTGTGAAGTTTGTCTCAGTGTATCTGTTTGCCTTGATTTTTATGCACCTTTCTTCTTGTACGTGAGTTTTTAACTCACAGTCGTGTATACACACGGGTTTCTCTACTATTTCTGCATATACACGCGGGTTTACTGCGAACAATCACGTATGCCCTTAGTTTTTCCTTTTAGTGGAAGTTAAATGGTTGTTGGGTGAAGTTTGATGATTGTTGAGTCTCCTTTGACATTGGCTGAGTCTGTTTATACCTCTGTTTCTAACCAGAGACGTTTTTTTTAGGGTAAATTTTTTTTTTTAAAAAGGTTCTTATCATGGCATATTCGATTTTTTGTTTGGGATTAGTGCATTAGATTTCTTTTACCTTAGTGCTTTGCTTGAGTGCTGCTTGAGTGTGCTTGCAGAGTCTGGGGGTTGTAGAATCATTCTTTTGCTTTTTGTATCTCATTTTATTTCAAAAATTTCAAAAATATTTGCTTATCATCATGCATTGCATTTTGCATTGTACTTGCACTTGATTTACTTTGGAGTATTAGTCGGGATTTCATATAGGAAATCTTGCATTCATCATTTGAAGGAAAATTGTGCATTTCACGTAGTAGCATAGCCTGTTTTCATGGACACAGTGCATTTGCATTGATTGTTAGGTGTGCATTTTACTTCATGTTGCGTCATAACACCATTAGTTCCACGACCATATCCCTATTTTGAGTAATAAAGCCAATTAAAATCAATGCTTAATTAAAATGAACTACACTCTTTTCTTTTATAGGGTGCATTGACAAGATTAGGTTTTAGGGTCTTGGAATAGTTCATTGTGAGTAAATTCTCCAAGACCACTAAAAAACAACATGTATGTGTCTGTCCAGGTGAGTGTGTGAAATCCTTGGCATAACCAATGTTTCTCAGGATCCTCCTCTCAAAAGGGAGTTAAGCACGAGGCAGTGTGAGCGATTATTGATTGGGATGACCCCTAGTCATAACTGAGTAGCACCGGAGATATTTCCAGGATTGTATTCGTATCTGGGGGTTCTTTTGAGAGTTTTGGGCTTTGTTATCCTGGCCATATGGTCAATCCCATCTGCGAATGTCCTCCTAAGCATTGATTATATTGAGGTGACTTTAGTGGCCTTATCTAGGATATCGAGGGGGTACTTTACAGGGGTTATTCTACGGGTGTCCTGGCCAGGTTGGGGTCGGATAACATAGTCACTTTACACGTTGAAGCTGAGGGCCACAATAATTGGTTACGTACCTCCGCTTGTTGTGTATGGGAGTCTCAAGCCTCTCCTAGGAGAGACATACCTGCTTCATTCGGGAGCTCATTTATCCTACCCTTGATTGCTTGCACTTGGCTTTAGATTTTATTGGCGATTTCTCTGTGCATGATAGCTTGCCTAGGGTTTGCGTAAATAGAGGGTTTTTTTATTATTTGTTGAGTCATTGTGGATTCGGTTGTGGCTCCTCACCGTTCTTATCATTTAGCAGGACTTCTGCCTTCTACATCTCCTCCTCCTTTTGGAGAGAGACACAGATAGTCTAGGTGGACTACTTCGCACATTGATTCACACACCATGGGAGACCATATAGAAGGTATTCCTAAACCACCTTCTCCCATTCAAGTGGAAGATGGGGATTTTAATCCTACCTACGATACTTCACCTGACTTGGCTGAGTTAGGTCCTATGATTTCTGAGATAGGAGCCTTTCATGATAGACCTACTCACTCTAGGGTTGATTCCCCATTGACACATTACCAGTATGGAATGTCGGAGGATGCTGAGACTCATTTCGAACCCGCGAGCACTAGTTATGGTAGTTATGGTATGTCTAGTTTTCCCACACATGATTTGGAATTTCATGTCAAATCTGACTTCAAGCCTAACACTATGCCTGGGGGAACTCTCATTCCTTACCATGCAGAGAGGTTTGGGAGCACTAGTCACATTGCACCTTCCATCCCGGTGGTGGAAGTTACATCACATATGCCTCCTAGGTCTAGGGTTAGTGATCCTATTAGGATACCAGATCCGAGATGAGTGACTGTAGGGAATAGTACATACATAATTACACAGATCCCTCTGTCCTCTATCCCTAGTTCTTCAAATGTTCACCCTCCACCTCATTCACATGGTCCTTTGGGCCGAAACGTTGCTACGAGTTATGTCTGTACTACGGTTACTAGACCGGTTGGGTCTCAGCTTCATGTACCGCCCGTTGTTTCAGGATGTCATGCTCATACTTCTAGAGGTCACATTCATACTTCCGAAATGTATATTCCTACTTCTAGAGCGTATGTTCCTACTTACGGAGTGTCTCATGGGACATCTCATGCGATGACTTATGGACCCTATTATGGGATACAGTATGGACAGGGTTCTTCATGTTATGGGGGCGGGTATCAACAACCTGCTTACTCTCCAAATTACGGATTTGTAGCTCCTAATAGTCAAGGTCCACCACACTATGGTGCTTCCATGCCAACCTATACGGGTCAAACGGGAGGAGGGCATTATGGCCAAGTCCATGGTGGTAATCATGCCTATGTGAATCAGAACTATTAGGGAGAGGTCCATCGACCTCATCATCCTAGGCTCCCTTTCCTCACGACGATGAATCTTCCTGACTTGTCGAGATTGACGAATGATCCTGTAGCTCATGACCCGGCTTGGCCAGCTATCCCTACCAAGCTTCCCTCGGACATACCTAAGTTCGAGGGAAAACCAGGAGACAATCCGAGCGAACATGTTACTAAATTTCACCTATGGTGATCTTCGAAATCCTTACACTAGGACTCCATCCGTTTAAGGCTGTTTCAACGCACCCTTACAGGGCCTACCGTGAAATGGTATATAGAGCTACCTAGGGGGCATTCGCTTTGTTCGATGACCTAGCGATGACTTTTTTTAACCACTTTCAGCTACCAGTGCGTTATGACATTGGTACTGAAATCTTGTTGACATTTTGGCAGGATAAAGCCACACATATCTCAGATCATATCCAAGAGTGGTGTAGATGAAAGAGGTTAATTAAAGCCTTTATACCACTGGAATTCCTCCTCGAATGGTTCCTTAAGTCGTTATTTCCATATATAGCGAAGGATGTTTCTACATCCAGAGTGCAAAATGAGGAACAAGCAATTTTTAGGGCACAAGAACTAGACTTGATTTATGCTCAGTCCGGTTTGTTATATGAGATTATTCCCAATGCTCCGCGTTCTAGTTTTGACCCCAAAGTCAAACTTGGACCACATGTCGATGGCATTGTTGGTTGTGCAAGTGTGAAACCTATGGATTTGGTTGAAAAACAAGTTAGTCAATTGTCAATCAACCAACCTGCTTCGAGACAAGCTACGACTTCGTATCAACCCACCCAAACGGCGAGTGTACTTTTAGTGCAATCGTCCGACCAGAAGGGTAACCAGCAGTCCGGACGGAATAGAAAGAAGGGTAAGAAAAATCGTAAGGGTGGGAATAGGAATGAGAATGCTAATAGTAATGACAAGAATGGCTGTAATGCTGGGGGGGACAAGAAAGCTAAATGTAAGGTTAAGTTCCCTTGCAATTTATGTAAGGATGATCACCTCACTTACTTGTGCCCTCGTATCGATGAAGCCTCAAGATTCTTGGCACAGGGCCCAGCTGTGCTAACTAACCCTTTACCTCACAATCAAAATATGAACTCAAGGTCCCATGATCATTCTGGTGGTGATCAAGATCCATCGGAGGGTAGTGGTCGTGGTTGCATTAACATGGTACGTGCTGCGAAAGTTGTGACCCATGCGAAGGACTATGGTTCATCACAACCCAGCCCAGGAAAGGAACCTGATCCACTAGGGTATCCTTTGCGTATTGAGAAACATATGGATAAACCTGAAGTTGCACCTCGCATTCTTAAGGGAGTCCTTAAGCATTCGGGGCACAATCCTAATGCCCGAGCCGCCCAGAACTATTCAGTTGTCAAGGATTTGGGCCATACTCCTTGTGCAGTTTCTACATTGGAAGTGATTCAGAATTGTCCTTCGCAAAGGAAGGCGTTGCTTTCTGCCCTTGGTGTGAATGATGATGATTCTTCCTCCATGATTAAATTTGAAACCGTAGGACTTCAGCCTCGCTTGCCTTACTATTTGTCTCTTTTGATTCACGTATAATGTCTTAATATGATCGTCAAGTGCACTATGATGACGAAGGCGTTGCCGCTTCTGTGATGTCTTTATTGTGTTGGAAGGGTTTAGGTTCCCCTCATATGTCTAAATCAGTGACCATGTTAATTGCGTTCGATGGGAGATTGTTTAGGCTGCACAGCATCCTTCCTTCCCTTAAAGTCCGTTTGGGAGGGAAGACCGTTGCGATAGAGGTCAAGGTGGTTGATGTACCCCTTCACTACAATCTCTTGTTGGGTAAGAATTGGATGTACAGTATGCAAGCCATTTCTTCTTCCCTATTTTGCGTTGTATGCTTTCCATTTAACGGGAAGATAGTCATGATTGATGAAATGACATTCAAGAATCCATCTATTACCGCATCTTCGGGAGCTTCGATCCTGATCGTTGAACACTCTCAGCCAGCAACTGGGAGTGTGGGTGTAGGCATGTATCCATCCCTCATGGGAAGCTTTAGTTTTCCTGCACCGATTCTTATGATAGGATCTAGTTCTGGTGAAGCTTCGACATCTATGAGATCATTGTCTTTTCGCATGAGTCATATGGAAGATCCTTGGATTCTTCCTACATCGAGTCCTCTGAGTGAGCCCATCGTGACGGGCATGCTGTTGCCTGCAACTATGATAGCTTATCAAGCTAATCTCAAGTGTGTTGCAGATCCTAGTCCTTCCTCTTTATGGACGGAGGAGGAGGACTCTTATGTGCTGCCGGCATGGGTAGTGCATTATTCTCATGCGTACGACTACCTTGATATGGTTTTCCCTTCATATGAAGCAATTATTGAGGCTATGTCGGGAGTTGAGCCACCATGGGAGGAACTCCATCATAGATATTACTTTCTTCCCGAGCTTGACTACTGGGAGTGTGAGGACTTTAGGGCGGTTCTTAGTGAGGGAGTTGGTAGTCCCATGGTTCCATTAAGTTCTCCTAGTCCGATGGCTGATGGAAACATGGCAAACATATCTTCAACGATTCCTATCAATAGCTTTCGTGATCCTGGCAGGATAGAGAATGTCTATATTGGGGCGGAATGTTCCCATGTTGAGATTCAAGAATGCACTGAGCTATTTAAGGAATTACGTGATATCTTTGCTTGGTCTTATGATGAAATGCTAGGTATTGACCCTCGTATTGTTGAGCACAAGATTAATACTTATCCTAATGCTAAGCCTGTTCAACAATGCTTGTGGGCAGTGAATCCTAGGAAAGCACTCGTGATTAAGGCGGAGATAGAGAAACTGTTGAAATCCGGTTTTATCTATCCTATTCCCTTGATGGAGTGGGTTTCAAATCCCATTCTGGTGGATAAGAAGCAGGGAGCGATCCGCATATGTACTGATTTTTGTGATTTGAATCGTGCTTGTCCTCAGGACAATTTCCCCACACCATTTATTGATCAAATTTTGGATGTGTGCGGGTAGCGAGGTTTTTTCCTTAATGGACGGATTTCCTAGATATAATCAGATACAAATTAAACCTAAGGACCAACATAAGACTGCATTTATTTGTCCTTGGGTAACTTTTGCATATCGAAAAATGCCTTTCGGCCTTAAAAATGCCGGAGCTACATTTCAGAGGGAAATGACCTTGATTTTCCACGATCTCAAGTCGATTATCAAAGTATTTTTGGATGACCTTACTGCTCATTCTCATATGAGAATGCATCATTCCTATCTTTTGAGATTGGTATTCGAAAGATGTTGGCATTATTTTGTTAGGTTAAATCCTCATAAGTGCATCTTTTGTGTGAAGTCAGGTCGGTTTTTAGGATTCATTGTTTCTAAATAGGGTATAAGAGTCGACCCTTTGAAGGTTGAGGCAATACTTCAGTTGTCTCCCCCGAAGAATATTTGTCATCTTCAATGTTTGTAAGGCATGGAAAAATTCTTACGGATATTTGTGGTCAATTTTGCCAATTTGACTAGAGGCTTCATGCATCTTTTGAAGAAGGACACCACCTTTTGTTGGGATGAGCAAGCCCAGGAGTCCTTCAATGCACTCAAGTGAGCCCTATCATCGGCCCTGGTGATTAGTCCCCCAGACTATAGCTGTGATTTTCTACTTTATGTGGTCACGTCCATGGAGACGATTGGTATGGTTTTGGTTCAAGAGGATGAGGAGCTCCAAGAGCATGTCATATACTATCTGAGCCAGAACCTTATTGACGCAGAGATT